>BGPR01022154.1:0-25691 GCA_013235015.1 Araneus ventricosus | reverse complement strand
AGAAGACCGATTTCTACTATGTATATGGTTTTCAAGTCAATTTTTATGTTGGAATTCTGGTTAACAGTCTAGCATGGATATTACATAGTTTTATATATCCCACGTATGCTAATCTGGTCGGTCTACTGTATTCCTCGCTGTGCTTACATGTTTGTAGGAAGCTGAGCCTTATTACGGACGACATTGAAAGCTGTTCAGCACAGGAATTTACTATTTACAGACAGCGAGATATTCTTGGACGTGAGGCTGAAATCGAAAGGCTTGTGCACTTCATTCAAAAGATATTTTCTGTGCCGTCTTTTCTCATAGCTACTGCCCACTTCAGTGCGTGCACCGCTATACTTGGGGCATTCATTGTGGATAGTAAGATTTACACTCAAGATTATGCTGTGATGAACCAGTTGGTTATAGTCTTTCTCAGTTCTTCAGGTGGCCTTCTGGCTTGTTTATGGGCGGCTGGAGGATTACCAATCGAAGAAGACAGATTTAAAGATACGTTTCGAAGGAAAACGAAACAAAGATTGCAATTGGTAAATGGGAAGAATGAAAGATATATTCAGAATCAAATCTTGGAAAAGCCAACTTTCGTTTTGTCTGGATGCGAAATAATCTATTTCCGAAGAAGTTCAATTCTTTCTTTGGCTGGAACTGTTCTTACTTATACAATTCTTTTAATCAGTAAAAATTAGACGAAAGTATGTTATGCTACAGATCCACCGAATAAGTTAGGTTTTTCAAGTCACCGAGGGGGTCAAATTCATCGCTGGGTAATGTTGTAAAACTATGAATCATCGGTGCAAGCAGCATCGGTCTTAGCATCTAAGCAACGGCATTGCAAATCATTCGACAAATGTGTCAATACTTCAGTTAAGTTAGAAGATATCAAGCTTTAAGAACCTTCATAGTCTTAAAAGACATGCCACTCATGTCCATAAAGAATAAAGCACGTTTTCCTCAACTTGACTTAAGTCGAAGAGTCCAGCATATACTTTTCAACTCGAATCGGTCAATGGACTATTTCTGGAAGAAACCTATTATCGAAGAAATGTATAACAAAAGCCACATGAAGCATTTAATAGCATTTGGAAGAATAAAAATATATATAGAAAAGTAAGAATAATTGTTTCTGTAATTGATCCATTTTTATGAAATACACTAAAAGAATGCTGATATATGCACCGAAGCTTCTTTGTATTACTCTTAGCTTCACACTGCAAAATTTACCCAGAATTGGAATTCTTCACTACTTGTTCAATGTCTTTTATTCACCAGTGAAAAAGTTCTTAGCTTTACCAAAGCTGTCAGCTTCTTGTGATATTCTTATATCCAGTAAAGCTGTCAGCTTCGTTTCAGCAGTAACTGTCTCGTATGTGTTCAGCTCTCGAAGACACGATGTTAATATTACAGGTACATTTATACTTATAGAACTGGACTCTTCGTTAGACTGATCAAT
This sequence comes from Araneus ventricosus, assembly GCA_013235015.1. Classification (NCBI taxonomy): domain Eukaryota; kingdom Metazoa; phylum Arthropoda; class Arachnida; order Araneae; family Araneidae; genus Araneus; species Araneus ventricosus. Next base: position 24,238 of record BGPR01022154.1, on the reverse strand, counting down.
TTCTATCTGTGTTGGATACGATGAACACTAATCACTCGCATGGCATCAAGTTAAATCTCCACTGTATGTTTTTCTTTTATTTTTCTCACATTAAAAGCTCGTAATATCTATTCATTCTTGATTATACGAAATCATCCCGACGCAAGAATCAAATTTCTTTAAGATTTTTTTTACAGAGAATGGATTTTGATTTAGGCAACTTGTTATCTCCATATATTCATTTGATTCTAAATAATTCTCTTAAAGCATTTTGTTGGATTCCATTACAGATACCGAGATGACATTTTATCAACTGAATACACATCCCTATGACTTTTAAATGAGGAGAGTAAAAAAAATATAAAAAAGCTTTTGTGTACAGCAGCAAGACAATAATGAAGCCATGGGAGGGGATTGCCACTTAAATGATAGGATATCCGGACATAACCACGACAAGCCAAAATTCCGATAGGGTTGAAATCTCCACAAGGTCTAGACACAAGAGCCCTGTCCCAGTCTTTCAACAAAATGAGAATTCTTGGAACAAATATCCCATTTCTTTTGCGACCTCTATCCTCTATCGACCCGAGCTCTTTTAGTACATCTGGCATTAGGATTATCTCTTGCCCTCCCTTCTTATTTCTGTGGCCTCCCCCCATCCAGGAAGAGAAGCCTCCGAGGGACACCTCAAATATGAGGTTAAGAAAGAGCCGGATGAATTAGAAGATTCTAGTTTCTCTGGATGGCACAACAATGGCGATGTGGTTGTGTTTGAGACATCCCTCTTACGGGAGTTTGTCCCCGAAGTGCATCCGCCGATGATGGCCTTTTCGTAACTGACCACAGTACTCGTCTTAAGCCGACCATTCATACCACGCAAATGATGTGGTTACAATCAACACCATTCCCATTTTCAGCACAGCCATTTAGTTTGGTCATTAACGGGCGAACCGCGCCAAACGCAAAACCCATCACCTACCGGCATTCCGAACTCCTTTCGAAACGGGACTCCAGCAGTAGTTTTATGGTTTTCGCTTTTATAAGAACCTCGCTCCCCCTCCTCCAACGTTGCATTTCAGCTTTCATGGACCAGCACTCCAAATGGATTTCGAATGAAGTTGAAAATCAAACTTTAGACCGCATCACTCCAATTCTTATCCGATTTTCGCATTGACGGCCCGTTTTGGTCCGACGCCATCTAATTTGCGTGGAGTGGTCTGACCTTGAATGTTCAGCTTTAGGCCCGGTGCACATATGCGAGTTGTATCGGACAAGTCATTAGTGACACAAACTGTTGGAGAAGCGGCTTGAATACATTCGTAACAGTTGGGCAGTACAGACATACCGGCAGCCATTAGCGACACTCGTGCTCCGCGGGAGGTACAGTCGCCAACGAAATGAATGGGACACCTCTGTAATTCTGGTATATATTATCGCATCTTCACAAAACTAGTGTCGATGTTAATGGCTAAATAGGACAGGTTTATTCAGATAAAAAACTGATTAACCGAGTTAATTAATAGCTATCTAGAATTTCCCCATTACGCCTATCAATGTTTTTCTCTGAATCGACTCCCCGTCACGATATGAGCCACCCCATAAATTTTTATAGAGTTGTGATTATAATATCGAGAGTTATAGGGTTCTGAAAAATGGCGTTTCCCAAGTTAAATGAATTTTATGAACTTTAGACGATATCTCGGAAAGTATTATATATTTCTCAAAACTTTTTTAACTCACTAAAAGAACACTAAATGTTTGCATTAACTCATGAAAAAAATTAATAGTAAAAATTATTAAATATTTTTTAAAAATTTAATATGACTGTGTACTTAATTGTAACATAGCGAAATTTTTACATGAAAGCAAAGCTCAGACGTTACAATTCTGATATCCTATAAATCAATAATAGTTTCCGGAATATTTACAAAAAACTGCAATTTCCCACTGTTGACATGCAACGCCCACTTTTTGAGGGACTTGTAACTTTAATTTTTTTGATATTTATTAATATAATCGCTGAGGTAGTCAGTACATAGAACCATTGATACTCAAGTACTTCATATTAACTATTACGAATATTAAACTGCTCAGCTTCTCATCATAACGCCTGTAATCAACATATGTCAGAAATATACCACTGTGAGATATTACTTAGCTGGTGACTTAGTAAAAGCATGACTGCTCGATAACCAAATAACAAATTTAATAAAAAAACATCTAAATTAAAATGTAAATCAAATCACAAAATCATTATACTGTTAGCTATCAAATGATACAAAAAGAAGAAGAGAATGAACAGTAGCAATCAGTCCTTAAATACTACAACAGACTCGTCACTATTGGTGGATGGGCGACATCTCAAAGAGGGCGGATCCGATCTGCATGTAATTACAATTCAGGATATTGCCAGATGCCACGATGATGCCACAGACTGTATATTATATTTATTTGCATTTATCGGTCAACTATTCATGAAACACTATCTTCATCGTGTTCACAGACAACATAATTCCAAAATTGTGTTTTTCGGACTCAGGGAGGTCTAAAACGTGGAGATTCGTCAAAATATCGAGTTCCAATTTTTTGACGTTTAGAATACTTTCTATTTGTATACTTCGTAGACGAGAAAGTAAAAAGGCAGATTGCAACGCGCCCGAACTATAAATGCTGTGGGAACGGTAAATACCCGAAAAACCGGAGTTCGATTAACGGTGACGGTTCTCGTGACTCATTATGTCAAAGTAGAAGTGCTTTTTTTAATCTAAAATTGAAGTAGAAGTAATTCGTTTATAATTAAATATTAGGTGGCGTTAAATAATATTTATTTTAGAGAAGATTAAAAATTCTAAATCATTACATTTATTTGGGCTTGATGCGCTTTAAATCTGCGTCTAGACTCTCCCCCTGATGCGGTGCGGAAGTTTGTAGAGGGGTTGGCCGGTTTAGATGTCGTTCTCTTCATCTGACCACGGCTCAAAATGATGAGGTCTCTAACGGGGATCACGCGTATTGATAGTAAAAAAATAAGGAATTTAAATGCAGACAGTTCCTCATGGAAACAATTTAATAACATAATTATTTATTTAAGCTTCATTATAATTGAAGTTACTAGTCTTTATAAAAATTTAAATAACGAAAAATCTTAATATAATAATAAAACAATGAAGAAAACCATTAAGAAAATACAAACATTTATTTCATAAAATATCTCTGAAGTAATTTAGATAGATTCGTTTGTTCATGTCTTTTGATCGCAGCTGTCTATCTCGCATCCGTCCTCTCCTCAATGGCAATAATGTCTCTTGGAGTATTGGAAGAGTTATTTCATCACATTCCTCATACACAATTTTCCGAATGGCTGTAGGTCGACGTTTGGATAATGATCTTTTTAAAAGTCCAAAATCACAAAATGCGATAGATTATACATCAGGAGATTTAATAGGAATGTCAGTGAAGGGTACAGTTTTAATACCCATGTATTAATCTATTTTCCCTGGAAATTAACAGTGGATTGTCATGTGTGGCTGCTTGCTTTGTCTTGATGCAGTTCTACTGATTGATGACATTGTGGGTAAAGAGATGTTATTTCATATTTGGAGATTGGAAATTAAATATATCCCTGATAGTATGTGGAGTTGATCTTAACATTTTTCTCCACTTACTTAATTTTTATTTTGCCATTATATAAAAAACCAGCAACAATCATAAATCCCGCAGTAAAACTTTCTTTAGATTCTTTGAATCAAGTTTTAAGATTCATCCTCTTTGGTGATAATAAATTGATCTTTTATTCTTGCAGTCATTTAAATAAACTAATAGACCAAAGTGTCATATAATTCTTACATCTTTCCATTTTTCTCCCTATAAATGTGTTTCATAAAAAAAATTCTGCAGCATGTTCTATGTTCAGAGATTTGTATTTTTTGGTCGTTTTAAGATTCAAGTCAGTGTTAGTAATTTTATTTAGAGTTGATATTGATCATTTTACTGATATCGCAACAAATCTTTTCTTTTGATATTAAATTATAAGCTTTGCAATATTCGAAAAACTGCGTTTTTCTTTGGTTATGTATTTGGAACAATTTTTCCACTTGAAGCAAGACTTTGAAGATTTTTTACTCTTTTATCAACAACACTAGTGGTACGCGCACGGCGTTGCCCATGGAATCAGGACTTCAACAAATTGAAAAAAAGAAGGGGGAAAAAAACGCCCACAATGACATGAAAAAGTTCTGAAAACAAAACAAAAGATACACATTATTGATTTTCCCGCTTATTTTTCTTCACGATAATGAAATTTCAACTGTAGAAAAACAATGCGGAGTACGTTAATCCGAAACAATATTAAAAAATTGCAACGTGAAAATGATTATTATACAGCAAGTAAAATACTCGAGACATAAACACGTTAAGACGCTGCCGAAAATAATAATGGAAGTCATTCAGTTGAAGGTTATGACGTATCCTGCGCTCAGCACTGTCAGCCAATGAAATTGCAACAATGCATGTCGGGAAGGCTCCGAAGAAACTTCCTAGGGAATATGCTCACTAGAGAAAAACATCTTTCAACTGACCAGGAAAAAATTAATTAAAAAAAGGAAAAGGCTATTTTAACCGTTCTTGTTTTAAATCCGACAGAAACGTTCCAGTTATAAGCTGAAAAAAATTGAAAATTATAATGTTATTAGAATGTCCGATGCAGCAAATTTAAAAACAAAGATAGAATTTCGATGGCAAAATTGACTATTTTTTAAAATTTCTCAAAATTCAGTAAATTACGTTTGAAGTTCAAAACAAATTTATTAGAACGAAAATTTTTTGTTCTATGCGATGCTGCATTGGTTGTTTTTCAACGATCATTAGAAAAGATACTACAGTCGCAAAGGTGCCAAAAATGACCCAAAATAACACAAAACACTAAATAAATTATTTTCAAGATTAAATTTCAAAATTCCGCATTCCAGGTACATTGAGTCACCATTACGACTACCTGAGTGCCAAATTTCATGGCTTTAAGGGCTATAAATTCGTCTTTACATCGCGCTGACACTCGCAAACATTGTCTTTTATAAATATAGTTTAACTATCGTTGCTTTAGGTATCAAAAATCCATGACTTTAACAGCGTCTTAGGATAACTGAATAAATATCACCGAAAAGAGCAAAAACGTATCCTTCCATCCATTTCTTTAAAAGTGCCATTTTGCATGCAAACAAAACTTTTAGGTAGCAGGCGATAACTTATACTTTCAAAAATGTAACTGTTGTGAAAATAAATTTTTCCAAGCAGACAATTTTTTCTTACAGCGAAACAAAATTTTCTAAACAAATGTGCGAACAGCATCTGTATAAACAAACAAAATGATTTTCAAATTGTTACTTTTAAGCAAATTTATAAGCAAAAATGCTTCGTTGAGCACTGACTGATGTTTACAAGTATCTAGCAAGGTATTTATGGATTTTTTTCAAATTTAATGAATGACAGAACTATGAAAATTATTTTCAGGGAAATTGCAAAATTAGTTCCTTTCAAAAAAACTTTTTCAATATGTTTGTAATGTGATCTTGAAGCACGTCAAGCTCATCAGTGCAGATCTGTGTAATATTGCACAATATTATAGAATGCTGCATAATATTGTACAATAATATAAATATCTTACAATTTACACTGTTTCAATATTGGAAACAATATTGTGCAATATTATATTTTTATAAATTTTTCAGTATTAAGTGCTACTTGGGTAGTCACGGTTTCAAATGGAGATGTCTGTCTCCGATAAGCCCTAGTGTTGCTAGTTTCAAATCACGACGCTAAGCTAATAAAACAATAGACCGGTGTGATTCAACCTTCTATCCCAAATTTGGGTTCAAGAAATAGGGTGACCTTAATACAGAAGACTCTCTCTAAAACTATCTGGCTCATTCCACCGGTGCATCGCTGGTATCAGGGTTCTCGACCAGGTGGCTGTCTATCAATTGACTGCAGCAGACGCGACCATACAACTCTTACTCGCTGCCTAAGTGGGCATATCAGAAGTTTGACTTTCTCTGATAATTTTAAGTGTTTTGAGATCTGCCCAAAATGTACTGCAAAACAGGCCACACCTGATCATATTCTTGCATGCCTGGGGCTTTCCAAACAGGATCTTGTTTCTGATCCTCTGTTGACTTTGGATTTCTTTAGGCTCAAGCTCAATCAATCTCATGGACCTGATATAGCTCTGCTGATCTTCGGTTATCATCAATAACAACAACAGACTCTCTCTAATCCGACACATATGGGACCGGACACCTGTCGGATTATCGAGAGTGTCCGGACTATAGAGGGTCAAAAGAAAAATCATGTACTGAAAGGGAAAAGGTTTTAACAGAAAAGAATGACTTATCACCAAGTAACACGTTATAAAGGGTACGTCGTCGGTCTAGTGGGAGCTTCTTAGATGTACAGATCTCCTTTGTTGTTGTTGGGAAATTTCTGGCTAAGAGGAGCTGTATTTGGAGTAATGCAAGCTTCTTTCAATTTCCCAATTATTTTGAATCCATTTCTAATAAAGTCCTTAGCCTTTGATAAAATGGACTAGAATGGATTCCTTGTTTGTTTACTTAGATTCCCTCTGAGTTTATCTTAGTTTTTTTGCTTTCTTTGAATGATATTTATTTCCATAATACAAAATTGATTTACTTTATAGAAACGTTTAACCCCGGGGGAGAGGCACAGCGAGTTCGGATAAGTGGCTGCCGGATAAGTAAGAGGGCACTCCCTTCCCCTAGGGTACAGCAATGGTGGGGGTTGTGTTACCTCCCTCCAGTGATAGTACGTGCCTCCTTCGGAGGTGTCGGTCCGTGGCCCAGTGATAGGCTACTAGAAAGTATTGCAGCGGCTGTCATTCAGTACCCCGGATGCTTAGGCAGGGCGGGTGTAACACGGTTTGCGGTTATAGATACGTTTACAAGGTTTAAAATTATTACACGGACTTTAAAATTCATATTCAGACAGGAACTTGGATTATGTAACTGTGGTGAAAAAAATCCATCACATCTCTTACGTATTTGTTACATTATACAGTAAAACCTGTTTATAAGGACACTGGAGGGACATAGAAAAATATTATTAAAGTCAGTTTACCGCTATAGACAGTTCGAGGATTTGCGTAGCCAATGTTTATGTACTTCGGCATGTACTAATATACTAACCAATTTTATTGTTGCAGATGCTCCCTGATATGGAATTGTATTGTATAAGCTTTGAATTATTTGTCTTTTTTAAGAACTTCAAATTGAAAAGTTTAGTTAACCTTTTAACGGAATTAGCACAACATATTTTATAAGATATCTCCACTATGTTGCTGCAATATTATATGTGCAATAATGTTTTCCGGATGTATCGAAAAAAAGTTGGTAAAGAAAAATCATCACTTAAAACTATTTAATTATTAAATGGTTTTGAGTTAACTTACTCTTGTAAAAAACCAACATTTATTTCCTTCAGACGAAAAACCAGCCCCCAACGTGGAACAGTGGTATCGCTTGTAATTTATAATCAAAAAGTCCGAAACATAATCTTTTCTCTTTTGGTTTAAGTTTCGTGACGTCACAGTTTCGGAAGCCTCAAACAAACAAATGTGCATTTTAAGCGTTCTGTTTTTAGCATTCATAACTATATGGTGTCTCTTTGTAATAAATCGATGATGCTGTACAACTTTGTAATTCACTTTTTCCCTCTATCTCGTACCATTTTTGAGATAATAACGCTAACTCCACCGTTTTCCACCAGGTGGCGCTATAATTGGTTTCATGCAGTAGCGCATAGTCATTTTACCATGCCTAGACACCATTCTTATGAAGATAGCTGCATCCATTCGGTAGTTAAAAGGGTGGTAAGGGACTTTAGTGGCACCCTGTATGCTACTTTAATACTTTCAGACTTAAATTATCAGTTAACTGATTCAATTAATTAAATGTTGATTGTATACGCGTGTTTCCATCTGGTAGAGAATAAGAGAAAATTTTCTGTGTAATAAACTCTTCTAGAGTTCTGAAACTTTATTTTAAAAAATTTTAACTCATAGAGAATTCTCACCCTCGAAACTCAACCAGCACAGCACTGCGACATACTTCAGAGAGGATACAGACAGGGACGACCTTGGAAGTTAGAAAAAGAGAAAACATTTATTACGAGGATGAATTAAAAAAAAGTTTACAAGAGTAATAAAAAATTACTAAATTAAGAATATTTAATATTATTGCTTAACAAAAGCATGACGTCAATTTATTTATTGTTATAACAGTGTATGATATCAGATGAGTAGCAACAGTCAGATGCTGACTTACTTTCAATTTGATTTAAAAAATAAGAGATGAGTACGAATACTGTTGAACGATGTTACGTTGTACGCAGATACAAAGCGTAATAGTTGTGTAATAGTGTTCTAATGAATGTTGTTTAGTCTTAGAAGAAGTCTTATGAATGTCAATCAAAGAAAGCCAACACTTATTAACAATAGAAAGAAAATACCAAAGGGATTTAAGACGCATACTTGGCGATCACTTTTCCACATAATCACCAAATGTATATTGTATGTTCTCGTATTCCGAAATCCCCCTCGATTTGCACATGCGCCAGTCTGAGTTATTTTCACTAAAAAATTGGAAAAGTGAAGAATGGAGGGTGAGATGTTTACATTTTATTTAGCGTGGTCTAAAAAAGAACTCCGGAAATCTGCTTATCTTACTCATTGCTTGACACCTGTTTCCGGTGTAAAATTGTCCAAAAGTGCTTGTTTCGGAATATTGAAACATGCATTTTCCTGGACGCAGGGCCAACTTGTTTAACCAGGCTTGGTAGAGATCACGCCTCTGCCCATTGAGCCAATTCTAGGCAGCTGTTTTCACATCACTGTCTGAAGAGAATCTTGTTCCAGATAAGTGTTCATTCAATTTCGGATAAAGGAAATAGTCACTGGACCATCCCGAAACCATCTGAAGCACACGCCCTAGCATATTGAATAATGGTGTCATCCTACAGCGTGACAATACCTATATTGATCGCAAAATTCAAGATTTGCTGTAAAACTTCAAGTGGGAAATCTGCCCATTCTCCATACAGCCCAGATTTGGCACCAGATTACACCTATCTGGAAGAAGGTTCTCTTCCAACAGTGATGAGAAAACAGCTTTCGAGAACCGGTTGAGGGACGGGATTTCTACCAAACCGGATTAAACAAGTTGGTCCTGCGTTCAGATAAATGCCTAAATAGATTTGGTGATTATGTGGAAAAGTGATCGGCAACTATGCCTCTTAATTCCGTTTTGTATTTTCTGTCTATTGTTAATAAGTAATTCGTCTTCTTAATCTTCTCAGTATTAATCGGTGTTACAGAAACTAGATAAACATATATTATTATATGCTCTTAATTCAGGAAGAAAATCAATATGTAGGAAAATTTAATTTTATTGATCGAAAAGCAATCACACATCCTCAATAATTTTCATTTCACAAAGCAGCATTATGTCCTAAGCGTCTTTTTTATTTTATTAGCGACGAAATTGTTTTCCTCCTCCTTATTGAACTGACTCTGAGGAAGCGAGTTACTCAACTCTTACCAGTAGGCGTGTCTGATAGTGCTAGAAAATGTATTTGCGAAATGAATCGTAGAGCATGAACGGGGACAATTTCTTTTCAAGTGAGTTCTTAAAAGAAAATCCATTTAAGATGGCTTTTGGTTTTTTGAATAATACAGTCATTCAACATTTTTCTTATTGAGAATGAAAATTGATATTTTTTATTTCAAAGTAACTTTCGGCTTTACAATATCGTTTGGTATTTTGTGGAGTGGCTAAGTGCATGATGCCAAAGATAATTTGTTTTTAGTCTGTAAGACTCGTGTAGTAGATATATATGCATGTCTAAAGAGTAAATTGCTCAATGATTTTTAAGCAAAAAAGTTAACTGCTGGGAAGTTACACAAATATAAAAGATATTAAATCGATTATATGTATGTTACTAAGCTATTGTCACTGACAGAAACGAAAATGATTTGAGTGATCATAATGCTACCTACATATTCTCGATAACTAATTCTAATTTCGGAAGTGGTCGGTACACTAAAACGAACGAATCTATATAAATGATTTCTTCTCTCGATGAAAGCGTGACATACGTGTCATTAGAAGCAAAATTTCATGAATAAAATAGGCCTACTTACAAGATCAGAATATATGTTATTAAATTACTATTAGAAGTCGACTGCAAAGACATCATCAGCCAGTTGTCTCAATGTTCCAATTGAAGAGAGAAGCAAAAGCAACATTCTTCTGAAGTTAGCGGTCATTTGTCTTTGGCGAATGCTGAGGTTCATTATTCAGTTCCTTCAATTTCAAAGATGTCAAGTCAAAAGAAATGTCTGAGTAATGACACTTTTAGTCACTTTTTGAGATTTTTCCGATGCACAGGTCTTCTGGCGGTTTCAGAAAATAAATTCATTTTTCACCTAATTTTTTCTTTCTTCGTCCTTTCAAATATTTACAGCTTCGTAACGGCTTGGACGCATATAGAGGATCTTTTTTACTTAAGAATTACATTGCTTCATCTGAGCTGTTATATTTATGGCACATTTATTTGGAACAGTATGAGACGTGGCAGATACCACCTAACAGGCCTGTTGAGTATTCTGTCAGAGACTCAAAAGTTGTCCTTTACATGGATAGAATCAGTTTGCTTTTACGTTGTTTGTAGTGTACCAATGGCCTTCGCAGCTCTGAATGTGGTTCAGCAAGTGGTGGCGGTCAACAAAACAACTTTTGACGTATATGGTCAGAACGGCAGTTCAATTGCTCTAATTATATTCAACTTCGTGAAATCCTCAATATGGGCCTTTATATATCCCACCAGTGTAAATTTGATTGTTCTGTTGTATTGTTTCCTGTGTCAGAAATTTTGTCGGCAAATTAACCGCATAACACGCGATATTCGGGAGTGCAGAGTTGAGAATTTCACTTTGTCTAAACAAGCAAATGTTTCCGCACAGGAAGCACGAATCGGTGATTTCTTACATCTTACACAAAGAGTGTTCTCGGTGCCATCTTTTTGGATATCCGCTGCACATTTCTGTTCGTGCATTACTGTTTTGGGTAGCTTAATTGTGGATGCTGGCACTTACATAAAAAACTACACTCTACTTTGTCAGTCAGTCCTGTTGTTCCTCAATTCTTCAGGTGGCCTTTTGGCTTGCTTGTGGACTGCGGGGGGATTGCCACTTGCAGAAGGTCAGATGAAGGACGCCTTTCGAAGGAAGATGAGGGAACGGTTACATTTGTTTGGCAAGGTACATGAAGAATGCTTTCAGAAGGAACTGATGCAGAAACCAAGTTTCCTGATATCTGGATGTTTAATAGTTTATTTCCAAAGAAGTTCTATTCTGTATTTATTGGGAACCATTCTTACGTATTCTTTTCTTTTAGCCACTAAAGCACAGAGCATAAGAAAAAACAATGATCACAAAACAATATTTAAGAATTTCACGATTTCTTAGAAAATTTACTATCTGTCACATACAGTATGCAAACTTCTTGGAAGAACATTGCTTCAAAATGAACAAGTAACACTCTCTTCAAAAATTTTACGAACAGAATCCCTGGAACACCTCTTATTGGCCAAGGCACTAGTTTTAATTCCTCAGTAAGCAAAGAATATATATTCTAAACAGAGTTTTATGTTACGGAGTACAAAAATTTTCCCCGACTGGGGCACAGCATCCCCGAAAGGGGGTGCCTTCGAACCGGTCCCCCCGCTGGCGCCACCCATGAAAGTAGAAACTAAATATTGAACTGCATTATTTCAAAATGTGTTGTGACACATAAATGAAGAATCGTCCAATTATGAAAAAAAAATTCATTTTTGAAAAAGTGAGAAAGCAATGGCTTTTTCCAGTCCCTCATCAGCAAGACATGTGTTCAAATACCATTCAAGGCATGTGAACCAGTTTTTCCGATTTAATAACAAGAAATACAACCTTTTCATAGAGGCTGGTCAAAGTTGGCGCTTGACACCAAAACAGAACTAACTTAAGGAGTGACTTTAGATTTTTTTTTCTCCAAACCATTCCATTTCCAAAGAATTTTTGAAAATCTATCATAGTTGTGAAAAGTCTGATTCATCTCACCATGAGATACCGCTAAAATGTTGGCCTATTGTGGCTACCTCAATTTTTATGGAATCGTCCTGGTAGACGCCTTACGGATCTCAGTTAATTTTGAATGTTGGACTAATGAAACATCAGTTCGTTAATATCACGAGCAGTTTTTAAGGAGTGCCTCACACATGTGAAACTTAAATCAATGAAATCTGCAAAATGTGTTGGTCTGTCTGCTGCTCGAAGGCGCAAAGAATCAGTTCATTGCTACATCAGGGTAGAACCACCCAAAAGCTTAAAGAAAGTGATAATGTAATAGTTTTTGCTATAGACAGCTGTACCAAATTTAAGGTAAGACGCATAGACTTTCTCAAGTGGGTAAGAAACACCATGCTTGCAGTTATGTTATTCAGTTTCAAGATCAGCGAAATCGTCATGCAATTGGTATATGGATTGACACTTTGTACACCTGTGCATTCTCGATGATAATACACTATTTTAATGTGTTTAGAACTTAATTATCAGTTAATAATTAAGTTCAGATTCCTTACGAGTAGCGTCAACTGGTAGTCAGGTTTGAGAACAATGGATTTCAAAATTAAAAGCTGGAAAATTATTAAAATAAAAAATGTCTGTGTTATTACACTATAAATTATGTTTTTAAAAACATTTTTTAATGAATTTATTATACCCATTTACAGGGTGACAATTATTGAGCTATATTTTAAAAAAACATTGATGACTTTTGAACCGTTGGCGATATTCAGTTAAAACTTGGCGGTTGAATGCAGGTCATGTTGGATTTTTCTTGAGCATGCTAACTCTTATTGTTGTTGTTATTTATTTATCGTTGAAAATATCGAAATGCAGCGTTTCTGAGCGTATATCGATCGTCAAGGCCTACTATTCGAGCGATAACAGCCCGATTGCGGCTCAAAGGAAATTTGCGACCGAGTACGAGCTGAAGACAACCGGTCCAAGTGTTATAACAATCAAAAATGTGGTTGAAAAGTTGCGAGTTCGTCTGCGCCACGTCATAGACATTGATGGCAAGCATATCGAACATGCCATAAACTAAATTCAAATATCTGTAGTTACTTTTAAAATTTGAATTCAATTTTTGAACTCAGTTGTTTTTGAATTTTTTTATATAGCTCAATAATTGTTACAATGTATTTAACTCGACTTTTTTAAAGTTTTTAAGGATGAAATCTTGAATCTTTTATCACACACATTGCTGATTTGATAGCAAATTTGAATTTTGTATACTTATGTTTTTTCGGCAACAATACACTATTTTAATATATTTCAGAATGCATTTATCAATTAATCGATTAATGTAATTAAATTTTGATCCCGTTGCAGTGGCGATACCTGGTAGTGAAATTCAGAAAAATTCAGATATGATACAGGGTGTACACAAATGAAGTGAAACATTTCTAAAATTAATTTTAAAAAACTGAAAATGTTGGAACTGCGTTTTTGTTAATAAGAGAGCATCTGAAAAAATTGCAGATAGGTAACGCGGCGTTACGCCGTTCCACATTTGTTACTGCGAGAAAATTCCGTACACAATGGCTACCGATCAGCAGAAGCCGATGTGTCTTTTCTAGTTTCTTTTTTCAGTTTTCTTGAATATCACGAAAACTCTTCAGTTTTCACACTACATGTGAATAAACACATTAAAGAACAAAAAATTCCCTACAAATACATGCTTTTATTTTTCTTCCAGTTTTAATATTTTCTCAGATAATGGCTCTAAACAAATTCTTTATTTCCAGTAATTTACGACCCCCTAGACCACCGAAATGGCATGTTATCTATTAGAAAAAAACTTTTTTTGAGATGGTCTCTTATTTTTAAAAAACCGTAGTTCCATCATTTTTGGTTTTCTTTTTTTATTAATTTATGAAATTGTCACGTCATTTGTGTACACCCTGTATTTATGATAATGAAATAAGTATCGGGAATGCTATCATATACAGAATGTATCGATTTATTAGTCAATATATGCATCGGGATGTTTTCAAATACAAAAAAGTATCAATGTATTAGCCAATATTTATAACATGTCCTTCGAACTATTCTCCTATGATAACAATGCACTTATGGTAACGTTTTTCTATTGTATTAAAATCGCTTTTGTGAAACTCGTAGAGAATTTCCATTTATTGCATCAATAGACTCAAAACGGTGACCAAGAAGAGGTAGTTTCAACGGTGTAAATAACAAAAAATCACACGGTACCATATAAGGGGAATACGGAGCTTGTGGAGAAGTATTTGTTGAATTTTTTGTCAAAAATTCACTAATACAAATAGTACTTTGAAAAGTCGCATTATCGTGGTGCTTAAATAATCCCACAAAATTTCTTAAAGAATTCAGGAACCAAACGATATAGGAAATTGTTCAATAATGTCTCTAATTCTTAAACGACGATCACTAAGAACGATTTCTTGGAACTGATAGACATGTTTATGATTAATTGCAGTGGGTGGTTTACCAGAGAGTGATTCATCTACGATTGATTCTCTATTTTCTTAAAACATTTTATGCAACTCAAATATTCTTGTTTTTGTTGAACAATCGTCTTTAATGGCTTCTTGCAACATTTCAAATGTTCTTGCAGCAAAAATTGCATAGCGGAAACAATCTTTAATACACGTTATTTGCTCATTTGCATTCGCCATGTTGGAAAATTGACAAAGTTAAAATTCTTACCTCATTAAAAACAAATTTATTTTCAGATGATTATACGAAATTAAATGCTGAGTGTTGCCAGATGTTTAAATAAGTCGTAGAAATATTTGATAAAAATTCTGCAAACGATTTTTAGTATGTTTGTATTTTAAATTAATCTTTTCCGATAATGATAGTGATATGGTAAAATATAAGTCTTTTTTTGCTACGTTATATTTCGTTGAATTTTAACGATATGCAGTTTGCCATGATGATATTGTTGTCGAAAAAAAAAGCGCTTCCTAATTCACCAGTTTTATCTAGGGGATTGTATAAAAATGCCAAAATTTTGTTTGTTTTTTTTAATTAATGGAATGATTATTTTATTAATTTAATCTTATTTTCTACTTATTTTGAATATTTTCGCAGTTTACAGTCTGCAACGGATAAAATATATTGAAGCATGCTTAACTTTTAGAACGGCCTGCATTTAGTGATGTCTTTTAACGTCGTGGTGATCCATGCTTAAATCCGTACAGGTAACTTTATTCTGATTGTTGACAACGTAGATGAATAACTATAAATTTGTTTACTGACTTTAATAAACGCCTTTTTTATTTTACTTTATTATGATTTTATAAGCGTTTTAAAGTTTTCCGAAATTATCGTTAGGAAATATCAAAATAACTAAATTAAAAAGCAGGAGTATGAGACGGTTAGTTAAAAATGTAATCCCCCCCCCTATAAGGACTTTTATTTAAAAGTAGAAGATGTGTGCCCGTCTAGACGGGCTGTTATCCTGCCAACAGTGTCTCGGATCTGATTGTCACAGATTTACTAATGAAAGTTGTAACAGAATATCGCGTGCACATTGGCAGAGTGCTTAAGAAATCAAAAATTATAATTATGCTGAAAAAAATATTAGCAATGTCATGCACTTTAAATTCAAATCTTTAAGCAAAGGGAGATTTACAGTTTAACAACGGAAAAGAAAGTTTCAGTTAAGTACGAAAAAGAAAGAACACTTTTAACAAAAATGAAAGTATTCTAAATTAATAGCATGAAAAACAGAACTCGTAAATCTATTAGCACCAACTTCCAATTTGTTAATAACTTTACTTTTAACAATTACTTTCGTTTTTTCCGAGTATAAATGATGCAAAATTAACAATTTGTCTTATATTCAAAAGATAATCAATTGAAAAAGAATTTATGACATTAATAAAAGAAGATTTGGCCCCTAAAGTTAGGGATTCGGCAATAATGACAGAAATATTCTCCGAAATTTACAAAGCCTGATTTATTATTTTATTCTTTATTTCTATGGAAATATGATCAAGCATTTCTACAGAACTATATCTTCAATGTAGCCCGACACTAGCGTCTAATTTTTGCATTTCCAGAAATCTAAAATGATCATAATAAGATATGTCACTTTTAGATAGGGTTGCTATACGTTCCGTGTATACGGGATTGTCACTGTATTTTACTACTCAGCCCCGTTTTCTCCTGGATGGGAACGTACTATTGCATATTTGCAAGTAAAAAAGTTCGATATTGGCAGCACTGAGATTCTATTCAACTATTTTGTATATTTAAATGATTATTTAGAGAAAAGTAATACCAACCTAAATTGTGAAGCAGCTATGAAATTGAGTATAGAAGAGAGGCTGATTTTTTTTTTTGCAAATACAAAGTATATTGATCAGAAGACATGTCTGATAGAGCTATGCGAATTCGTATTCGCCATTCCAGCCCACAGTGCAAATGTGGAGAGAATATTTTCTCGAATGTCAACTCAATGGCCGGACGAAAGGAACAGGTTGTCAGTGGAGACAACTGAATCAATTTCGACCTGTCGTTATAATCTAAAAACGACTAGCGCCTAATTTTATAATTATGTGGAAGAAGAAAATGGTATATTTAAGAAAGCAAAATCAGCTTAAAATAGGACTGGGTTAAAAAGGATTAGCATTGCAATTTTTTTATATTTTACGTGCTCATTTGATTAGATTGATTAAATTTTATTGATTTTTTTTATTAGAGTAAAATAAAACCATTACTTACCCACATTTTTCATGTTTTAAATATTTAGCGCTTAAACTGATTCAATGATTGTCAATTATGGCAATCCTATATTTTCACGATATTGTACGCGGTTCTAAATATTGCTTCTGTTGAGGGCAGATGGGATACATTCATTGAATCACGAATTTTGGATACAGCTTGTAGATTAGCCTCTGAAATTATTTTTTCATCGGTAGAATGTTTATGATCTGAAATGTTTTTCGAAGAGAAGTGAGGTGGGAGGGGCTTGAAGATCCATTAAAGGTAACACTGCATGGAAGTCACTCTTTTGAAATAGCAGTTCGCTCTCTTTTAAACGAATCTAGTGGGAAACATCATTACGTATTTTAAACCAAATCTGACATTTTTATAGTCCATCGACGTAAAAACCGATTATTTTTTTATTCTACTCAGAATACTATTGTGTCTGTGAATCCCTTTCTATGAGCAAGAAATTGAACCAGGTACTGTCTGTACTCCACGAGAACTCTGCCCGCCAAGCTGTCTCGTTGACGACGGTCGCTATAGCAGCTGGTTGTGTTAGGGAAGATCCATTTCCAATAGGAGAAATCCGTCGGAAGTCGGAGATTTATTTTATTCTTGGCGCCATTTTGAGGCGGTAAAAAGAGAACCGTGAACTTCTACTTCCTAGAAATGGATTCCTCCTGCGATTACATGTTTCTATATCGTCCACCACTAAACCCCTGATCAGCATAAATAAAAAGGAAATGAAGCAGTAACACTCAGCTCATTTATCTTTAGTACAGTCCAGTATGAATAAGTAACTGTTAGATGAAGTGTTTATACATAAATAAACCTTTCTGAGTTTTTTGGCGCCAAAACAGAAATTGTGATTTGGGCATCCGATAATGACGTGGTCCAAATGGGCGGGAATATTTTTAACTCCGTCCTGCGTTACCGGCTTATCTGAGCTTTTATATTATAGATAATCAAGATTTATTTGCATAACGGTTAAGGCATTCATATCTCCACATTATAATTGACTTCCTTCATACCAAATACACGAGATTGTCGATGAAATAGTATTCCCAATTTTTTACGGGATAATTACAACTGACGAAAAAGATTTTTTTATTTTATTCATTAAAAATATAACTAAAAACTAATATGATTTAAGAATAAACTTCAGTCATATGAGAAGTTTTTAATTCTTGTAAACCAATTTATCATCATTGGGATATCTCATATTATTATAATCCGCACTGCTAATAACGAAAATACGTTTTGTCCCAATTTCAGATTGATTATCATAATTCATTTTGTGATACAACGTCCATTACGATTCAGTCATAAAATATGCATTGAATGTATCTTATACAAAAGAACCTTTTGAATAGAATCACGCATTGTAGATTAGAAGAATTGATATGGCAATTCATTTCTAAATACGTTTCAATAGTAAAATGCATTTATAAAGGAATTATTCATTTGAATTACGGTGCGAACATGTACCGAATGCGAAAATATGTTCAGTTAATGCGATAACATAAGAGTAAATGCTTCTAAAAATTAGTTTTCAACTAATAAACAAGAAGTATGGTCTCTTATAGAACCAATCTGATTAATCGATTACACGGTATGAGAAAATTAGTGAATAGTTGACATGTTTTAATCTTACTTTGTTGTTTCATTCTTTAGACTCCATTTTAACAACAACACTTTACAATAAAATTGCAGACTTTACCCAGAAAATCTCAACTATATTTCACTTATTATTCTAAGAACACATTCGTCTTTTGCTGTTCTAAATTCAATAGAATGAAAAGATTTATTCTAAGAGGTGAAAGAATTCTAGAATAAAAAAAATATTCTTAGGAGTATAAAGACGATCGTTAAAACGATTCTTATTGCGAAACCTTGTCATTCTCTGTATATAACGATAACAAAAATGTTTAATAATAAAATTGAGTATAAATGATAACTCCATTAAATTAAAATGACAAGGAAAGATTTCATCATCCTGCAGTCTCGACGACAAAGTTGACGATCCTCTTTAACGGTGTGGGAAAACATAGATTCTATAAAGCTATCCTTGTCATGTGTTGGAAAACTTATATCGACTAATTCTTGCAAGTAATGTGTTTGTTTCTAAGACACTGTTGTGAGAAATTTCTAACGTATAAGCTATACATTTTTATCTGTCTCCTTTAGCGAACATATTTCGATAATTCGAATTTTACTCTTGCTACAAATGAAACGAGATAATCTATAAATAGTTTATAACTATTTACTGTTTGAATGCACTACAAGTCTTATAGTCAGAAATCTACAAAGTCATCTTAAAAAACATTTTTTCGAAGAATTCTGAATTTTTAGCCCAGCCTCATTCTGTGTGAAAATTTAACACGTGGAAGATTTCTTATCTTATAAATTGGTACTGATAGCAATTTAGGTTTTTAGATATATTCTAATTTCACAAATATATAAAGAATCAGATAAAATAAAGCAAAAAGGGATTAACAATAAAGTAAATTTTTAAAAAGTTACAAAGTTCAAGTTACTATGTTCACGAATATTCAACAAAGTAGTTAAGAAAACAAAAAGAAAAATATAATAATAGCAATTTATCTATGACAGCTTAGAAATATGATTGGTCAGAGAAGGAAGATTCGGAATAATTTCCAGGTGCAGAATACCAAATGGTACCTGAAATACGTAAACGAGCCGAATGTATTTATATACTTGCTTTACTGGATGGGTCTTCTGGAAGATTCGGACACAACTCTCGAAGGAAGGGTGACTCATCGCATCGTTTTGGCCATCTTCATGTTGGTATCTCTGGATGTTGTTGTCATAACAGTTTTAAGAGCGATCTATGACTCTAATTTGAGGGAGTTGCTAATTTTCATGAATACTTATATCCTCGGATTATTTATATTCCTTGAAATGAGACGGAAGAGGATGTTCATGTCTGTCCTTCTAAGAATGCTTCAAGAAGTTCAACCCCATGCAGAAAAGAAGAAAACGTGTAATTTGTTCTACAGCATCTGCATTGCTCACGTCATTCCCATAGTGTTACATGCAAGTTCGAAATTCAGGGCACAAACGGCATGGTTTTTAGCATACTGTAACTTAATTAATGATCCTCATAACCAAGTGTTGCTGATCCTTCTCAAAGGTACTGCTAACAGTATTCTATATCCTATATTCCCTACCCTAGTTTTGTTCTTTCTTTGCATGCTGTGCCAGCGTATTTGTTACGAAATTCGTCATTTGACGTCTGAGATCTCGAAAGTTTCGCCGAATGAATTCACCGTCTCTAAACAAGTGGATATTCTCAGAAGTTATCGAAAAGTCGAGGACATTCTCAATATTCTACAGAACTTGTTCTATTCATCATCTTTTTTCATATGTATGGCCAATTTCTGTTTTTGTTGTACTCAGATTGGATGGGTAGTAGGAATATACGGGCTTGAAAATGATTGGACTTTGCTGACTTTGTTCTTTCTACAACTTGCATGTTCTGCCGCGTCCCTCCTGGCGTGTTTGTGGGTAGTGGGCGGACTGCCAATTGAGATGCAAGTATTTATAAAAGAGTTTCTGCAAAAAATCGAGCACAGAACGATGCTTAGGGGCAGAGAGGACGAAGTCAATTTTGGTAGAAGATTAGACGAAAAATCTGTTTTTGTTTTATCGGGTTGCGACATTATTCATTTTGAAAGAAGTTCCATTCTAGCACTAGCGGCATCCGTTCTAACCTACACACTTCTTTTAATGAAGTATTAAAAAATAGTTACACACAAGACGCCAAGATACATCATTAACATTTTAGTCTTACACACATTAATTTTTAACAAAATTCTCACAATATAATTATAACGATTTTATTAAAAGATTTTATCTTTGCGAATATTTTCAAAATCTATTATGAAATCGTTCCTAACAATTGAAAAGGCTTTCCACAATGAAGATTCTTACTTTGATTCTTTCTTGAATGGATGAACTTGACTCTTATTCTGCACTCTTTCTCTATCTTCAATATTTTTTATTATCTATTATTCTTCACCATATTTTTATAATTTTGTTCGTTTTCAGTTTTTGTATGTAAATTTTAAAATGTTTTTGAAATGAAAAAAATTGTTTGTATATATATCCCCCGGGAATTGCATTTTATATTGTTCCCTAGCCACACAGTATTTTAATTTTTTCTGTGTTTTGATTGTGTGCACTTCGTAAATTGATATTCTGTAATTAGACAGGCTTATTCTGATGTATTTAAAATACACACCTGTTTTTGGGTGTAGAATGTGCTACAGTTTAGTTTGTTTTAGTGTGCGAGATTGTATAATATAGGCTAATATTTGATGTTTCTAAAATCCACCAGCTCGCCGTGTACTTTGAGATTGGGGGTCGATCGCTTTGATGCTGACAGGTGTCTTGTTTTTCAATCCCCACCATACCGCTAAGGGCCTAACACCCTTTCCAGTAAGCAGTGTCGATAAGGGTTCCTTTCCTTTCACCTATGGAAACTGACTATCATGCGTCTCCAAAATATTGCAACGCTTCATTTCCTCCACGCATATTGTGATGTCTTTGGACAATGAGGTGGCATCTGCTCTAAGCATGTTAGAAAAGATTTCATTCCGATTGTTGGTAGTTTATGTCAATAACTATGCCCATAGATTACTCACTAGTATTGTCTGGAAATGGGACTTGATCAAAATCTTTGGAACTTTTTTGCGAAAATCGCAGTGGTCTAGCGAGTGTAAGTAGCACCGGGTAATATAATGTGTTGCCGCCTCCCCAACGGCTAAGCTTGTGTAAACGGCGCCCGGAGTATGGTTCGTTTCTTCTCCATCAATGTATTTGACTTGAAATAGCGGCATGAACTCAACATTGTGTCACCATGGCCGGTGCCATAACGAGAGTAAGTGGCACCTGGAAAATAATATGATTTATATTATCCCGGTCATCATCAGCGGCTCAACTAGGGGAAATGGTCCCAGAGTTATGGTATAATTTTTATGCCCCTCATCATATTTTGCTTTAAATACTGCCAAAGAGACAGTAATGTTTTGACTCCACAGCTCCCCTTAAAATTTGCGCCCTGTGCATTTATGCCCCCTTGACTCCCTGTCGCTACGCCACTGGAAATTCGATCTTCTGCTGAAAGAAAGCAACCAGAAAGCTTAGTTTAATATTTTCTGTTTGCATGTGCAGAAAATAAAGTAGAACTGACTGTAATTTTAGTATACATGTCTCTGGTTCAGACTGCGCTTCGGCAAATGGCGCTGATATTAGTTTCCTGTACAATATTGTGATGTATTTAAGCATAGCAATAATAGTAGTGGAACCTTCTTTATGAAAAATAATGTGTTTATTGGACGTCTACCACAACGCAAACATGCAAAACAAACACATACACTTACATCACAAATGTTACATCACTCACTGACATCGAAGTCCATATTCAATCTCATTATTCTTCTTGGTTGCTAGGCAACGTTATCAAAAGACAATATATCGTTGCCACTCTTATTTTATAATCTTTAGAAAAGAATTAAATCCAAACGATTTTTTAAATTAATTTCTTTTACAGCCAAGCGATATTTTTAACTTAATTTCTTTTATGACCAAACAATTTTTTTTATCTAATAAATTTCTTTTCTTTTAATATTTTAGTAATTCTACAAATATATATTTTTTTATTCATTACAAATATTACAACCATTCTCTAATAGACCTTTAATACGGGTTATGTCTATGCTTGCTTGTCTTTGAGTATGCTGTCAAGTGCACGTCCTAATATTTGAGATCTCGAAATACTCGTCATCCAACATTCCGTTAGCATTTTGAAATGAATTTCATAAAAAAAGTACAAAAAGACTAATTCATCAAGGCAAAGTAAACGAGATCGACCTGAGACTAAAGGAAAAAATCTGCTTTCGTTTTGTTTGATTGCGGGATCGTTCCTTTTACACAAAGAAGTATTTAAATAGCATTCCATTCTGTCCTACACATTACTCTTATAGAAGGAAATGCAATGCACAGCACTGTCTGATGAAACTAAATAGATAGATTCAGTAACTAATTTACATTTTACTGAGTATATTATGCTTGCAATTTTACTTTTGTGTTTCCACACACACACACACACATTTTCGAAGCAGATTTTCTTACTCTCTGGATTTGATATGGCAAAGTTTGATTGAAATTGCCAGCTCTGGTCATACCTGATCATATCAATATAGCATAACCCCGGTCAACCTAACTAAAGGGAGATAAGCCGTTTGAGATAACCATTTTTTCGGTTAAGGCATGACCATCTATTACTGTTTTGTATCTAATTACAGTCATAATTCTGAAAGGTTTTCAGTGGAAAATGAACTCAAAACTCTCTTTGTAGTCTGCACTTAATATTAAACGCGTTTACTAAGTTCGAAATGTTTCATGTTTGTATGTATGTAAGGTTAGAATTTTGTGATCGATTTTTCACTCACTTATTAATGCACTAGAGTTCTGAAATTCTGTATATTTATTGGGTCTTGATGACAATGCAATATTTTAATAATTTTTAGAGCTCTCAATTATCAATTTTTCAAAACAATTTCGTAAAGTTGCGATTGCATACGGTAGGTTTCAGTGGCGGCATCTGTAGTATTTTTGAGAACTAAAATATTTGACAAAGTAATTTAAATGTTTCAATAAAAATAAGTATGTCCTATTATAGATCCTTTTAAAGAAATTATTGTTGGAATTAAATAAAGCATACGGTCCATTACGGGCATCCTATCGGACCTTTTTCAATAAAATAATTGCTTTAGTTAGTTGATGTATAAAATATTTATAATGCTGATATATGACATAAATTAAAGACTAAAAACTAGAAAATGATAAATATAAAAAAAAACTTTAAAAAAAAACGCTTTAACCAATGCATTAAAAAGAAAATAATAATTTTTATCAAAAATCTGGAGGTCAAAACAAAAATCGTGCAGCGTGAGGCGCTGAAAACAATAGGAGAAAGATATAAAACCACAATTATTATCATAAAAACGAAATGTTATTAAACATTCATCATATAAAATATATTATAAATGTGATTACAATTCTAATTTACTTACAGCTTTTCTACCTGCGCCTCATGCTTTTACGATTTTTGTTTTGACCTACATATTTTTGAGAAAATTTATTATTTTCTTTTTTATTGCATCAGTAAAAGCGGTTTTTTTTTAATTTTTTTTATATTTATTATTCTTTATTAAAGTTAAAATCACATTTCTTTCGAGCAGGAATGTCCCGCCATCTTTTCATTGGAAGGACGTCAGAACGGCGTTGACGCATTGTTCAATAAAATTTGGATTTCGGATAGACTGAGTTCGATTAACCGACGTTTTACTGTATATTATATCTGCTTTA
>BGPR01022152.1:0-25694 GCA_013235015.1 Araneus ventricosus | reverse complement strand
ATGGGATCTTGTTTTATTTTATGTTACGATGAGTTACTATTTATAATACTCTTTATTTTTTGCTACTTGAATTTTATTGAGAAATTACTAAGTGATTGAAAAAGTTTATTGATCTGAGTTGGCGCTGTTGATGCAATTTGAAAAAATGAGAATTTTTTTGTGAACCATACCTCTGCAACAGTTTTTAGCTTAATATTTTGTTTTTTCATACAAAGAAAATAGCTTTTGATAAAAAAAAATGTGCTTTTTATTTTTAGTGTCTTAATTTTTTGAACATAAGCAAGGCACACACTTTTTGAGTTTGCCATTTCACATATATGCTCACCCCCTTTTTCGAATAACTGCCAGCTGATCACTCTAGTCTAATAACTATTTCCTCAGTTTTAAGTATAAATGATTTTAATTGAAGTTTCTGAAAGTACATTCTTATTAGCGGAGTTATTTAAGGTAATTATTACAAATATGAAAGGATTCAACTAGTTCAATTCTATATAGTGGTATTTAGATCATTACTTGAATTTCACTTAATTTTAATAACATTGATTAATTTAGTGAACTTTCAGGTTTTATTTATTTTGCTTCACATTAAGGTATCATTGATTCGCTAAACGCATTAAACATCTTCAAATAAGCAATGTGAAATATACAGGGTGGTCCGGAACTCCACCGACAAACTTCTAGGATGATGGTAAAGACAAACAGCTTTTGCAATGGGGTTGAAAACACAAAGGGAGACTGTAACAAGGGACCCTAAATTAACCCTTTCTCTCCGGTGTAACACCACCACTGAACCGGACTCTGCGCCAAAAGTGCACGAACAGTCTTTGGATTTACGTCTTATGCCTGAACAATACCACCTTGACATGTTTTTGGAAGGAAACGGACTTTTTATAATATATTCAAAATTTCTACATAAACAATAAGTATTATAATTAAAAAAAATCCCTTTTCGGCAAGCTTGAAGGCAAAGGTAGATTCCTTTTCGTTAATGTTACAAAAGTCATGAAATATTACATATTGATCAATACAGACATAGCCAATGACTTTATTGTTTCTATTCATTGCAATATTTACGCTGTGATTCTGTTTTCATGTCATTTAATTTTTTGCTATATCAAGGTTTTATCATTCTATTTTTCATTCCAAAAAGTTTTCATAGATTTATCGGTCAGTACATTGGTCAATTTTTTTATATCTGAACACATAATCATTCAACAGGCAGGAGTCATAAAGAAATAAACATCTCAGGAGTGCAAATATCTCCTAGAGAACATTAAACCAGCCTATCTGAAACAGTAACAAGAAATTGACTCTTGGCACGAATGAAGAAAGACTCTAGATTTAAAAATTTATTTATTTAATCTAGGTTACAATATAATTGTGCGAACGTTACTTTGTCATATGGTAAAATCACATGACATGGAAACACTTAAATACTACTAAAATGGGCTCATTTAGAGAACTCCCTGGTTACAGAGATAATAGTCACTAAATTCTTAACATATAAGAGAATAAAATTATTAAACATTGTGTGTGGCAAATCTAATACGTGTTTTTAAAGCATAGGATATCAATGCAGCCAATTTGAACAGTAAATTTAAATCTCCATCCACGGTTAAAACCAAATACTCAGGCAGAAAATCCCAAACAATTTTAAAGTTAAGGAGATATTTTTCAATAGTAAAAAGGATAAAGGAAACTTATTTAAATGTCTATCGTTTTTGGCTACTTTATATTGATTTTATTAAACAAATCATGGTCCCGCCATGTTTAGTTAAATATCAAATTAAAGTATTCTGTCAAAAAACTTATTATCAAATTAACTATTGAAATTATTTGATTAATTAAAATTAACTATTTACTTAATTAAAGTTAAAAATTAATTGTTACAAAACTTCACTAAAACCTTTTTCATGGCTCATACTATATGCCAGTAATCTTTATCTTATAATTATCTAATAATTATATTAATTTAAATAAAAGTCACTGTGGCTATGCATGTATGTTCCACATCTCCTAAACCACTGGACTGATTTCAATCAAACTTTTTATTTAAGAAAAGAGAAAGGTCACCTTCAACTTTTCAAAGCCTAAAAGATGCTTAAAATTTCATTTAATTAAAAATTAAGCAAGGCATTTTTCCGCGATGTCTTTCATTTCCATAAATTTGTTTCTCTCATTTTAATATTTTTTTCAAAATTAATTTTAAACTGAATTCGTAACAATATTCTTGTTGATCAAAAATAATACGAAGAACTGTTTCCAGAAGGAAGAATGCTAAAAGAAAATTATAAAAGTAGACGATTTAATAATTTATGTCGGGACCAGCTATTGATTTATTTTCACGATTTAAATTAATGAATAATTAAATAGTTAATTTAATTGTTTCAAAATATTCATTAAAACCTTTCATTGACTTTAGCAATTGTTAACAAAATTTGAAGTACATATATAACAAATAATAACGTGTGAAGAAAACGGATGTTTTTAAAAATCCTCTGGTTCAATTGATATTCTCAGTTTAATTGAAAGCGTTTTATAACAGAAAAGGAATTTGTGTATTATAATATTTATAACATAGTAATTTTTACATTGAAAATATTAAACATGAAAACATTTTAATCCGGAGCAAAGCCAGGTTTATCAATTAACAGTTATAATTAACAAAATTTAACAAAGATATTAACTATAAATTAATTAGTCATAAATTAATTATATATTATACCGTATAAAAAGTGAAAGTGAATGCGGTTGATGGGAACTCATACCTTTTAAGTAATTCTTGCTGTCAAAAAACTTTCAATATAAAAGTAGTTTATGATAAGGTGATAATTCCACTAATTGAAATTTTCTTTTTATCTTCAATCTTAACGAAGCTATGGGGAAATGATAACTTGGGGGGGGGGTATTGAATATCGCTTTTAAGCTCATAAGTTGCAAGTAATTCTAGCAGACAAAAAACTTTTAGTATAAAAGTTGGTCGTTATCATAAGGTGATAATTCGCTTAATTGTAATTTTTTTTTCTATCTTTAGTCGTAACAGAGCTATGGGGAAAGGATAAGTTGGGGAGGGTATTGAAAATGGCTTTTTAGATCATAACTTCTAAGAAATTGTGGCTATCAAAAAAGTTTCAATACAAAAGTTGTTTGTTGTGATAAGGCAATAATTCGCCTAGTTTGAATTTTCTTTCTATCTTGAATCGTAAGGGAATTATGGGAATATGAAATTTTCAGTCTCCCACCATTTCCACCCCCTTTGAGCTGGTTAGCCCATCTGTGAACTCGGCCGAGATTTTCACCGTCCTTACAACATATCCGTCGCCAGTTAAAATCTAATTAAAATTACTCTAGTTATCGTGTTTACAAAATAACACGGGCCAAAGCGTTATGCATGTACTTCTCTACTAATAATAACAAGGAAAAGAACATTTTGCCTTATATTCTCATAAGTATTGGAGCTACAAGAATGAAAGAGGGTGGAGGAAACTGCAAATGACGAGAGCTTTCCAACAAGGGGTAACATGCTTAGGTTAAAACGTACTTTAAGTTAGGGGGAGAGGAGGGGAAGGGTGGGAAGATCACTTTTCAGCTCATAACTTCTAAGCAATTGTAGCTATCGAAAAAGTTTAAATTCAAACATTGTTCGTTATGATAAGGCAATAATTCGCCTAATTCGAATTTTCTTTCTATTTTCATTTGTAAAGGAATTATGGGAAAATGAAAATTTCCACCCCCCACCATTTCCACCCCCTTTGAGCTGGATATCCCATCTACTAACTCGACCGAGATTTCCACTATCCTTACAACATATCCCAAGATGGTTATCTTTACATCAAAATTACTCCAGTTATCGTGTTCACAAGATAACATGGGAAAAAGCGTTTATATATATATATATATATATATAACTTTTTAACGAAGGGTGATTTTGGGTTCTAGGGGTCATGATCGGTGAAGATCTGCAGAAATTTTCCGAAAGGCGTGTCATGAGAGCCATTGCAATAGGTAGAGTTCCTATAAGGAATCTACCTAATATAATATCTATACCTATAAAAGGCAATGTTTGCGTGTGTGCGATGTCCACACGAATATATCGCACTTACAGAAATGAAATTTGGCACACAGGTAGTCGCAATGGTGACTCTATGCACCTCGAAGCCGGAATTTTAAAATTTAATCTAGCAAATTTTTTATTTATTGTTTTGGTTCATTTTTGGCACGTTTACGGCTGTAGTATCTTTTCTAATGATCGTTTAAAAACAATAGATACACCATCGGATAGAACAAACGATTTTCGTTGTTATGAAGTTTGTTTTGAATTTCCAACATAATTTACTGAATTTTGAGAAATTCTTAAATAAAAATATAAATGTAAAGTGACTATTAACTTTCAATTCTTATTTTCTTGCATCCGACGTTCTAATAAAGCTATCATTTTCAATTTTTTTTTTAGGTATAAACTGGAATATTTATCCCTGTTTTAAAACAAGAATGGTTAAAATATCTTTTTTCCCCTATTTTCTATGAATTGCTTTTATTGATCAGTTCAAAACATTTTCTCTCGCATATCCGAATCGACAAAGCTTTCGACTGACCCAAGGTTACTCTCAGTTCCCAGAATGCATTTCTACATTAGCTGGCGGTGCCAAGCGAAAGTCACGTCATACTCTCGATCATTTTATTGCATCAGCTAATCTTAATTACTTCATTTTACTGATCCGAGAATCATTTGATTTGTTTGTTCTATACTTTTTGATAGTCGCGCATATATATATATATATATATATATATATATATATATATATATATATATATATATATATATATATATATATATATATTAAAATTAATTTTTTAACAAAATTAATTTTGCTGTACAAACCATCCCTGTTACTATTGTTGTTGAAAAAACAAACAGGGTAATTTACCCTAAAATGAAAGAATTTAGAAAGAAAAGTTTTATATTAACCCTAACAAATATATATATATATAACCTGGCTAAAGCTTGTTCACAGCCAAGCTGCTATATTAATTGTTGAAAACTCCATTTACTTGGTTTGCCTATTTCAATACTTTTAATCACAACAGAGTTTTTTTTACTTGTTGACATATAAATGCTTAAACTTGATTTTTTGTTCAGGGTATCTTTAGTATTTTCTATTTTTTAGATTTTATTTAAAATTGATGTATTGTTTACTTTATTTCTGTATGATTATATACAAGTTATATTTGGATTTTTATATATATATATATCTTTAGTTAAAAGAACACATTATTCATCTCGTTGAAGCTCCTGCATGTACTTTCACTAAAAATCGAGGGTGAGATCAATAATAAATATATATATATGTTTTGATTACGTTTTCAAAACTTTGGGTTTTTTTTATTTTGTTAAAGTCATTATACCACGGGCAACACCGTGCGCATACTGCTAGTATATTATATAGAGATTAATTCATGTTCGAATGAATCGCACCGGATAGAGCTGGCGCTCGTCTCAGCGAATCGCATCGTGCATGTCGGTTATTGCCAGCGTTCGAAGCGAAAGGGTTAAGTAATAGAAAAGGATGCACCAGATAAAATGTGCTACACACTTAAATGGGATACAAATTCACAATTGTACAACACAGTTGTATGAATAATGGTATGTGAAGCGAATTTCGCATCAGACAGCAAGTTCTTTGAACACTTAATTTAGTAATTAAAAGTTTGTTGTTGATACTGTGTACGACTTCTAATGTCGTTGCAATTGTGATGTTGTGAATTGGTGTTCCATTGAACCTTTCTTGTAAAATTTGTCTCTTGTATCAATTTCTTTTACTTAATTTACTAGGAATGATTCGCCTGTAGCAGTCACCCTTTGCGTTTTGCAACAGTTGTTTGTCTTTTCATGTACGATCACCCTTAGAAATCTGTCAGTGGAGTTCCGCACCACCCTGTAAAATTCTTTACTTCTGATCTCTTTACAAAATAATACTTCTATTGTTTTCATCCTGCAAAATCATCGCCATTGAAACAAATTCAGTATTAAAATATTTACATGAGAAAAATAAATTTTCAGTTTCAAATGCCATGTTGGTAAATTTATTATAACAGGAATGGATATTGTAACGTTTTGGACAGCCAAAGACTCTGGGGAGGAAGGTCCAGAGCCAAGAAATACTCTTATTTCTAGCACGTGCGTGCAAGAGTTTTTATTGAATATTGATTAGATAATATATCTTGATTAAATAAGATGAAATTATTACATACATATTGACAGTTCAGGTACAGAAGATTACAGTGCTCACATAACCAAACAGGCCCACTTCTACGAGTGGCCTAAAAGAATGAAGTTGGTCTCCGTCGACCGGACTTGAGGTCTCAGTGACCCAAGTCTATCTTGTTACCACCAAGAATATCGAGCCCTCGCTCGTCTCTGTCCTCTTCCTAAGAAGCCTTCCAAAAATCTCCGCTCCTCTCTTCCCTCGCACCTTCCTTTTTACTCTCTCGTCCTCCTGCTGGGGGAACGGTCCAGAAAAACCTCTCCACAAATCTACGTCAATTTTGTAAGTGGAGTCCACCTCAGGGAGCCCTTATTGGCTCCTTACCTTTTCTGGGCCTGTCCTTTCGTCGCCAGCGGTTTCTCAGGCTCGAGATAATTTACCCTTTTCATCACGTCCACTAAAGAGCAGACCGCGGGCGCCAGCTGGAATCCAGCTCCCTTTGGCGGAGTTTTAATGAGGACTTCCCGCTGAGGCACCTGCTCTCTCCTGTGACCCATGGCGTGGGAAAAAAGTTACCGCTAATGATCTGGGGGATCTTAGGGGATCTTACAATATGTAACCAATATTTTTTTAACATAACAGTAGATCCACAGTATATTAAGTTTACAAGTAAAGTCAAAGTTAAAGTTCAAATAATTGACGAAATTTCTTATAGATAAAATGAGGATGTTCCTGTCGTATTATATATAATTTATCATTAAGTTCAATACAAAAAGTTATGAAATACTTAACCATCTAAGAAAATCTATTTTTATTATAACTATATTATGAAATTTTTATTTTTATTACAGACCAAATCCTTGATAAGTCGCTATGGTGATGCGTTTTGCTAAAAAAATGGTGACTCCTATGAAGCTTCTGTGCTTTGGTACTTATCTTCCAATTTTGCTTATTGCTTTTGCTTGCTGCTGATGCCGAGACTACCATTTTTGGGTGATTTTACACCGGAAAGGGATGTCAGGCAATGAGTCATATGAGAGCATTTCCGGAGTTCTTTGTTAGATCACACTCAGTAAAATGTAAACATCGCCCTTCCATTCTTCACTTTCCCCCTATTTTGATGAAAATAACTCTGCCCGGCGCATGCGCAAAAGCGCGGAATCCGTTGCTATACAATACTTTTATTTGCAGTTAAAGTGCCGTAAATATGATTTCAAAATTTCTTGGTGGGTCATCAGCATAGTGACCTATCAAGGGTTTGGTCTGTAATAAAATAAAAACTTCATAATATATTTATAATAAAATTAGATCTTCTTAGATGGTTAAGTATTTCATAACTTTTTGTATTTAACTTAATGCTAAATTATGTATAAGACTTAAAACAGAAGATAACATTTAAAAACCGCAAAAATTTTTGTCATTAATTAAATGCTCCATGAAAAGTAATTTCCTAAAAATAGTTTTAGGAAATAGATGCACGAGAATAGAATAAACGGTAAGATGGCTCAAAATGCGGCATTACCTTTGGTAAAGGATTATAAAGGGATCCAATTTCCAGCTTTGTTTGTCACTGCAGGATTCCGAACTGACAAAGTTGAGACATATTTGTGTTATGTATGTTTTCGTACTGGTTTGATAAATTTTCCGGAAAGTTGAAGAAGAGATTCTATTCATGTCAGCCATGTTGTGTTGCTGCAAAATTCGAATGGTTTTATCTGGCAGAAACAAAAATGTTCGCCAAGAACGGTAGCAATTACTTATGTACTGGGGGAATGAATAACTCTTTCTGAAAAGCAAAGAGAAGAGATTTCAGAATGTAAATAAATAACATCTGCGGATATTGTTTAGCAACGGATTCGGAAACCCTCTGCGCTTTTGCGCATGCGCCGGGCGGAGTTATTTTCATCAAAATAGGGGGAAAGTGAAGATTGGAAGGGTGATGTTTACATTTTACTGAGCGTGATCTAATCAGGAACTCCTGAAATGCGCTCATACGACTCATTGCCTGACACCCCTTTCCGGTGTAAAATCGTCCAAATGTAATAGTCTCGGAATCCGTTGCTGAACAATAATTAAAATAGAAATTAAACATTCAGCTTTATCTACAATAACATTAACACATAAATAAAATAGAAATTAAACATTCAGCATTATCTACATAATAAATAATAATGCTTTGAAATGATTAACATTTCATTCTGAATTAAATCCACTTTAGCATATCTATACACATCCAGTATTGATTGGTTTCTTGAAGCAAATTAATTGCATTAACTTTAAGAATAAAAATTTAAAAGCGCAGACAGAAAATCCTCATTCGTTAATATCATAATAATTGCAAATCTGTGACGAAATTGTTCTGATTCAATAAATTAGCATGTATGTTGGTCTGTTTAATAAGACTGTTACTTAATTTTAAATTCAGCGGATATTTGATATTCTAGTTTCGTTCCCTAATGAGAACTTTAATTATAAATTTGAAAGATTGATAATTGTTAATTAATTAGAGGTTATTTGACAGATTAAACCATGATTTATTGACGGGATATACTTCAAAAGGTTATTAAAACCCTACAGCAACAATCAAAAGTAGTCTTTTGCTGGCATAAAGATATGAATAATTTACTTAAAAAGTAGATTTTCTGGAACGATGCCAAAAGCTTCACTGTACTGTGGTACAGCATTGTCAAAAAATTTAAACAGGCATCCAATTTTGATGATTATAGGATATTACTATATGACACTGAAGTAAACGTATTTGCACGTTGTGTATGATTGTAAACGATAAATCAAATTATTTTTCTTTAAATTATCCCTTATTATGCCATTTATCTTGTTGCTACCTTAGAGAATAAATTTTATATATATATGTACTGAGTATTAAATTATAATGGTCTCAAAAGATATGAAACGAAAATTTTGATTTCTGGCCAAGATATGTGTTTTGGACTCGCGCACTCTCTTTTATTAGAATTCACTTCAATGCATTCAATTATATTTGGTTTTGGCAAGTGATCAGATTCAAAATACCTTTCTTAAATCAAATGGTTTTAAAATTTTATTTAATTTTTTGCTCATTAAATCTGCAAGAATTTAATCACTTAAAAACTAGTAGGGACGGGGATATGACGGGGATATTCTTTCCTAGACTTGCAAGTATACTAAAACAATGTGGCGCGTTTTGCGCTTCATAGTACGGGATTAGCCTAAATGATTCATCGTGTTTCAAAACACTGTGTATTGAGAGGTATACGACCTGCAAAGACGAGTGATACATGACAAGATACATACACTCCCCAAGTTTGAAAGTCCGCCTCGTGGCTCGCGTGCTCACTAGATGGCAGGCCTGCAGCAGCACTGTGCAAGATGGCGACAATGCAGGAGAAGAGTTTTTTGTGTTGGAATATGCGAAGTGTCCTTCGTTTACGCGCGTTCAGCGTGCATTCCTACGCAAATATGGAAAAGCTGCACCTGGTCATTTGCAGTAAGCACCAGAAACTTGGTGTGTGTGTATGCATCTTTTCATGCATCACCTGTCTTTGTACGTCGTATACTTATAAATAAACAGTCCTTTGAAACCCGATGAATCATTTAGGCTAACTCTGTATATTCAAGAAAATCGAATATGCATTTGGAACACTTTCTTTTCGACCGATTCTATATGAAACTTACACAGACATAAAGTTATGATGTAGAAACTTCATACGTAATTTCAGTTAGCTGAGTCATTACGGTTTTGATTTACCGCTAATACATGAATATAAAGACCAATAGACGGTGAAGCGGTTGTCGGATTTTGCTCAAACTTTGATATATTTCATACTAGCTGTTACCCACGACTTCGTGCGCAAAGAATTTTAATTATTATTTTTTTAATTCACGAATGTAAATGTTTTGTTGCATTTTGAAAGGGGAAAGTAAAAGTTCTGACGGTTGATAAAACTTAATTGGATGGCTGACAGGAGTGTACTGTACATGTAAGCTGATATAGATATGTAAATTGTTTATCTATGATGATATACTTTTGTATACCACGTTATTTGCACGGATGTAGAGGTTGTGTGGGCTGGACACGCATGAACACGCCACATATAGTTGCCCATACGAAAAATATGGTTTTTCCAAATGTACGCCTGCCACTTTCAGTGTCTGGCCCTGAGCCTCGCAAATGATATTTTTAAAGGGATTTGTTACCTTTTGAACTAAGATGATAAATCCTTCGGTGTTATCGGAAGGCTTGGAAAAAAACACTCTCTCTTCTCCCTGTATCAGTCATAACATTAGCTTTCACGACGTTTGTACCTAGGTGTGTAATTTGTAACCGTGTGCCATTGCGCAGTCTTGGTATATCGAGGTTACGTATTAGTAGTACTGGCACACTAACTTTAAATCTCGGCTTGTCGGAAGGTGCCCCTGACAATTCTAAGATCTTGAAGAGCTCTACAAAATATGATGTTCCTTGTTAATTCCCATTACTGTATCTACAGAAGGATATTCTGTAAAATCTCACTGTGAAAATTAAACAAAACATCGAGAGAATAATTCACTAACGTCATTGGATCACTGTGTAACCGTATTAAAAGCTTTAAATGCTACCACAACAGGAAACCGGAATTGTAAAGTCTCCTTTGTTGTTTATGGCCAAAGAAAGCAATATTTTCTTATATTAACTTTAACACTGGCGAAAGCCCGCGCGCGAAACAGTAATTTGGCTTGAATTAATTTCTATAAGAATAAAAAGTATTGTTAGAAATTACGTTAAAAATATTTTTAAACCTTTATAGCACTCAAAGAAAACATTTCATCGCAATGGAATTAATAGCATTAAAAAGATCATTTTCTGGTCTTCAAAATTGCATAAAAATAATTGTTGTCTAATAAAGATTTCATAAGTTATTGGCAAAAAACGTCTAAGCAATAGGCTTAAAAGCGGCTAATGTTCGTTATTTAATTAAATATCTTAAGAACTAATTAACTCTGAAAGTTGAAAATAGCACCTTTGACCTAAAAATATGCTCTAGAATGCCGTGTGTAAATTTCATGTCGCTACCGTTCACCGTTTAGGAGGAGTTCTTGTGACAGACAGATCGACCGACAGACAGACAGATATATGTAATTTCTGCCTTGTTTTATAGATATCTATAAACATAAGCAAAATGTTCAGAAATAAAGATAAATTAGTTCAAAGTCTAACCGTTTCCTAGCAGCGAAGTAGGTATAAATTTGCGTTATCTCAAAATCGTCTGCACGTAAAAAATTATTAAATTTTAAAAATGAATAAAAATTTAAGGAAAACTGTCACAGAATATCATTTGAAAGGTAAATTTTTGAACTTTAAGATGGTATAAAAATAATTTTTATCGGACACTTTGTTCCGAAGTTACAGCGGAAGAAAGGATCACGTGATAGTTGATTTTAAAAATAATTAATTCCACATGTTTTCGCATTCCTGAAGGATCACGTGACAGTTGATCCTTAATCCTTAATAATATAATAAATGCGAAAGTGTGTCTGCTGTCTGTTTGTTACGCTTTCACGGCAAAACTACTAAACCGATTTGGATGAAAATTGGCAGGGGTGTAGCTTGAAACCCAGGAACGGACATAGAGTAGGTGAAATCACGTTAAATTAATTTTTTTTACTACAGATAAACATTAAATAATTAACAAAGAAAGCCCATGAACTCCGCGATTCGCGATGAAGATTATTTTATTTTTCAATCAACTGTCACGTGATCCTTCAGGGATGTGAAAACATGTGGAATAAATTATTTTTAAAATCAACTATCACGTAATCATTTTTTCCGCCGTAACTTCGGGACAAATTGTCCGATAAATCTTAATTTTATACCATCTTAAAGTTCAAAATTTTACCTTTTCAATGATACCAATTTAGTTTCTGTGACAGTTTCCCTTCAATTTGTATTAATTTTTTAAAGTTTAATAATTTTTTACGTGCAGACGATTTGGAAATAACGCAAATTTATAGCTACTCTGTTGTTAGGAAACGGTTAGACTTTCAACTTATTTACCTTTATTTCTGAAAATTTTGCTTATCTTTATAAATATCTATAAAATAAGGCAGAAATTACATGTATTTGTCTGTCGGTCGGTCACAAGAACTCCTCCTAAACGGTGAACGGTAGCGACATGAAATTTACACACGACATTCTAGAGCATATTTCTAGGTCAAAGCTGCTATTTTCAACTTTCAGAGTCAATTAGTTCTTAAGATATTTAATTAAATAACGAAAATTAGCTGCTTTTAAGCCTAATTCTTAGATGTTTTTTGCCAATAACTTCTGAAATATTTATTAGGCAACAATTATTTTATGCCATTTTAAAGATCAGAAAATGATCCTTTTAATGCTATTAATTCCATTGCGATGAAATGTTTTCTCTGATTGTTATTAAGATTTAAAAAATATTTTTGTGACGTAATTTCTAACAATACTTTTTATACTTACAGAAATAAATTCAAGCCAAATTACTGTTTCGCGCGCGGGCTTTTGCCAATATTAAAGTTAATATAAGAAAATATTGCTTTCTGTGACCGTAAACAACAAAGAAGAATTTGCACTTCCGGTTTCCTGTTGTCGTAGCATTTACAGTTTTTAAAACGGTTTCACAGTGATCCAATGACGTTAGTGAATTATTCTCTCGATGTTTTGTTTAATTTTCACAATGAGATATTACAGAATATCCATCTATAGATACGCTAATGGGCATTAACAAGGAACATTACATTCTGTAGAGCTCTTCAACATCTTAGAATTGTCAGGGGCACCTTCCGACAAGCCGAGATTGAATGTCGGTGTGTCAGTACTACTAATACGTATCATCGATATACCGAGACTGCAATGGCACACGGTTACAAATTACACATCTAGGTCCAAACGTCGTGAAAACTAATGTTATGACTGATATAGGGAGAAGAGAGAGTGTTTTAATTCCACTCCTTCCGATAACACCGAAGGATTTATCATCTCAGTTCAAAAGGTAACAAATCCCTTTAAAAATATCATTTACAAGGCTCAGGGCGAGACACTGAAAGTGGCAGGCGTACATTTGAAAAAACCATATTTTTCCCATGGGCAGCTATATGTGGCCTGTTCACGTGTGTACAGCCCACACAACCTCTACATCCGTGCAAATAACGTGGTATACAAAAGTATATTAGCATAGATAAACAATTTACATAATTATATCAGCATACATGTACAGTACACTCCCGTCAGCCGACCAATGAAGTATTATCAACCGTCAGAACTTTTACTTTCCCCTTTCAAAATGCAACAAAACATTTACATTCGTAAATTAAAAAGAAAAGAATAATTCAAATTCTTCGCGCACGAAGTCGCGGGTAACGGCTAGTTGAAAAATAAAATAATCTTCATCGAGAATGGCTGAGTCAATGGGCTTTGTTAATTATTTAATTGTTGTCTGTAGTCAAAAATAATTAATTTAACGTGATTTCACCTAGCCTATGTCCGTTCTTGGGTTTCAAGCTGCAACTCTTTCAATTTTCATCCAAATCGGATTGGTAGTTTTGCCGCGAAAGCTTAACAAACAGACACAGGCACACTTTCACATTTATTATATTATTAAGGATTTTAAGGATTAAGGATGTTATCCGAATGATGTTCATTGTGGCCTATCCTATATCTACAATTCTAATTTTAAAACCATAAACCAGTTTTTTATACATTTAGCTCTTTGCATTTGCGAGTTATTGTGTTTTCGTGACAACGTAAGGAGAGAGCGACAGACTTTTGGTAGACGGATTTTGAAAAACCATTTTGTCGCTTAACAAGAAACACCACGTTTTGAAATTTCAAAGAGGAAGAAATAAAAGCTGAATTTTTCGCAACCAATAACGAATATTTTTTAGTATTTTTTCATATTTAATCGGAACATGCGGTCTCAGGTTCACCTCAGATGTAAAAAAAAATCAGAAATATTCGTAAATACTGAATACTGAAAATTTAGGAAAAAAATTTTAGAAAGAATATTTGCTGTTATTTTTTTAAAATTGTTACTGCTTTTTATAATTTCGAACAATAATCATTCACATATAAATGCGAGAATTTCACCTTTAATTCTTCAAATCGATAAAATTAAATAAGCGTCATTTAAATCTTTCTTGTTAGCAGAAATTATAACTAAATCTTGCGAAACGTTTTAATTTAAAATAGTACGTTGCAAAAATAATGCTAAATGAAAGAAAATATATATGAAAATTTCAGAATTCTAATTACAATGTAAATGGTGTAAGAAAGAAATATACCTATTTAATTAGGCAATTTTTCATTTAATTTACTTCGAATTTCAAATAACCTTCCACCAATATTAAATAACCTCCAAATAAAATTAAAAAACCGTCCCAAAAATTATGCAAATTACTATTCTAATCCACGTAAGATCCTTTTCACAATGAGAACAGATTTTAAAGAGAATTTATGCAAACAAAATACAAGCTTCCTAGCACGGAACATGAAAAATAGAATTCGCCCTCTGCGGGAATTCATGCGATGTCTTCCGTCTTGGTTTTTTGCGTAGACACAAATACCGCGACTCATAGAAAATAGCTGCATTTCATTCTCATCTATCATCGCTGGACAATTCGAGTCATCAGGAAGCATCATCGAAGACGCCAATTCATCGTCCTGTCAGCAGCAGGCACCTAATGGACGTCACTAATTTGTCGGAAAGAAGAGTATGGATTTCTCACCAATCACGGATCCTTTCTTCGAAGGTGAACCAAAACTAATAATCCCAAGATTAAGTAATTATCAATAACAAAAGAAGAAAAGTAGCAGAATACCGAAGATTCACGAGCAGCAGAGTAAAGAAGACTTGCTTCCCGACTTTATGGCTAAGATCGAAGATAATATAAAGAAGAATGCAAAATTATTTTTGAAGAAAATATATTGATTTTTCACGAAAGATATTTTAAGAAGTTAGGTACTTGTTTGTTAAAGCGGTCACTGAGCTTACTTGGCGAAATTCTGATTTCGCCAAGATCGTAAGTTCAATATCCTGCAATTCGGATTTGTTTAGGACTGCCGTGCTTCTGTTGACTTTTTGCTGAAGGAATGTTTTGAGGCGGGAGCTCATTTTGGAATTTTAAAAAACGTAGATTTCTAACATTCAATGAACAAGCGTAGCTACTAGGTTCCTGCTTTGATGAAAGCGAAGCAGCTGATGTTTTATTAAGTTTAAAAAATTTGCGCGGTACCTATTTCAGATGCCGCAGGTATCGCATGCACAATTTGTTTTCTTTAGATGCCGCAGACATTGCGTGCGCAAGAGATAAATAAAAGGCTCATTGCGCACCCAAAACAATTGTTCTCACATCGTCGAACCGCCTTCCTCTTATCAGCAAGATTTTATCCCCATCTTGGCGATTTATCTCGGTTGCTTAGGGCACAATCTCGGTGGCCGCTATAACGTGCAAGTACCAAAACCTATAATTTACATAAGCTACTGAAACGATTGCATTATATAGCATTATCATAATCATCTGACTGCCTATTTTTTAAAATCGCTATTTAGACGCAACATTTGCAAATGTGTTCAAATACGGTTGGACGAAGTGAATTTTTATTTATAGACAAGGCTTTATTAGTATAATATGATGTAACGCTCTAATAGTACTAAGTAAACAAAATACAGTAGAGTTTCCCTACAACGAAGTCTCTCTACAGCGAATTTCTCCCCATACCAAAATTTTTAATCGGAATGTTAAATAACATTCAAAATATTCTCCATATAACGAAGTGGTTGTCTCCCTATAACGAATTTTTTCAGAGGTTTATCTTTTCGGTTTTTGTCATTTTTGAAGAAAGTTGATAATTTCTGTGCAACCAATTCGCTCACACGTGCCTGTTTCTGGAACCACTCACTCTTAAAATGTGAAAATTTTTCTGAAAATTTAACATCACGAAATGCAAAGAAATGTAAAGTAACGGAATTTTTCAAGTAAAATAAACGTAAGTACATACTAGTACAAATTATTCTCTAAAATGGTGAACTGTCTCAACTTTTGACCACATTTTGTTTATACAATAAAAATTAGTAAAATTTTAACAAATTTATAATATATATTACCTCATTTTTAATTGAAAACCATAATTAAATACATTTGAACTTATCGCACCTATTGAAAAGTTTGGAGCATTTACTTAAATAACTGCAAAAATCTCTAATCTCCGTATAACGAAATTTTCTCTATAACGAATTTTTCAATTGGAACTAAGCGATTTCGTTATAGGGAGACTCCACTGTAGCTTGCGAAAATCGCAGAATGCAGCAGAAAATGGACGTATTTCCTAACCGCGGAAATCGCGGGAGAAGTAGTTAGAAGGTTGAAGAATTCAATAACTTATCTTATTGAATAAATCCCTAAAGAATATTTGATAGTAAAAACATACAAGAAATTTACGTAAAATAATATTTCAGCAACAAAGCACTGCGTTGTTACATAGCCAAATGTAGTTATTTGTCAAAGTTAAATGTGAGTTTCGTTTGTATTAAAGATTAATATGTTTTCGACGTGAAAACGTCTTTTCGCTCGTTACAGTGATAGTCGGTCGAACTTTCTTGTGTGACAAAATACCGTCAGATTTGAATCGCTAATAACTACGAGACTAATAATGCGAAAAGAATGGTTGACCCCACAACGGATAGATCATATCTATCAGAGTTTGTCGCATAGTATTTGTTCTGTCTGTGATGTCATCGTACCAGTGTGGGTATGCGCACACTTATTGCGCGTGATTCTTATGGATTAGCTTTATGTAAGGTTATAAATAAGTGTTGCGTGGAAACGCGTTTAGCTGGGAGGTTGATTCTGGTGTCATTTTAAAGAGCTTGAGGAGTATTACTAGAACCCAAAGTGAGACAATAAAAATATTTATCATAATGTAAGTAAAAATCGGTATTAAATTGAAAATTTCAAACTCCGCATGTTTTTTTATTATAACACGCAGAGTTTCTTTTCGAATTGTACGAAACTTACAGAATACTTGACAATACGTAAAAGA
Source organism: Araneus ventricosus (assembly GCA_013235015.1). Classification (NCBI taxonomy): domain Eukaryota; kingdom Metazoa; phylum Arthropoda; class Arachnida; order Araneae; family Araneidae; genus Araneus; species Araneus ventricosus. Next base: position 8,444 of record BGPR01022152.1, on the reverse strand, counting down.
AACACTGTATTAAAATTTGAAATCAAAATTTCGAATATTACGGGAAATATGAGCATTTGTAGTAAATAATGTTTTACTGCGCATACGCGAAATGTAGTATACTGTCAACAGATGGCTCCATCAGAAGCTACTCTAAATAAAACATAAGGAAGATGCAGTTCGGGCTCGCGCCGTAGAGTTTTCGTGAAAACATCGGGATAAAATCATAAAACAAGTATTTCGTATTAATATGCAATTTAATTATCAATATCTTTAATACAATGTTAACACAAAGTAGTATAATGATTACAGAATAGATAAATCAAATAACAAGTTTATCGCATTTAGCAAAGGTCTGTGGTAGCTTGTGATTTATCTATTCTGTAACCATTATACTATTCTTTGTAAATATTGTATTATAGAGATTGATAATGAAATTACATATTAATACGAAACACTTGTTTTATGACTTTATCCCGACGTTTTCACGAAGACTCTACGGCGCGGTCCCGAACTGCGCTTTTCTTACATTTTTTTGTTTTCACTATACGAATTTATGCTTAGTAAATTTATTAAAATAATTTTTAAAAATAAACATTTATTAGTGTACTAATAAGTATATTTTTTATTTTAATAATTTTTCTACTTTTAATCTTTAATTTATAATTTAATATAATAATACAGATATTATAGAAATTTGAAATCAATTTTTATTCAATAAAAATCAGGTGGAGCTTTTTTCATAAATTCAAAATCAGGTAGAGCGACATACAGGAAATCAAAAATTAATTAAATCAATCGATTAACTAATAATTAAGTTTTCAAAATAGTAAAATGATGTATAGGCATTGAGAATACACAAGTGTACAAAATTGCAAAACTCTGAGAATTTAGGCAGTGAGTGAAAAAACGATTTGAAAACTCCATCTTCACAAACTTTAAACAAATTAAGTTAAACAAAGGTGTTTTAAAGAATCGTAATTTTGAGAAACTCTACGCAATGTTCCTTTCTGACTTTTTCGAAAGAAAATATACCGCACTGTAGAAAACAAACCGAAAAAAGAAATATACATTCTTTCATCCGCCATCACTGAGCCAATTGGAGCCAATCTGAAGAGACTGAGCCTTTCAATTGCAACGACTGAGTCACCCGTAAACAGGACTGAGCCAACTGCAACGACTGAGTCAACTACAACGACTGAGTCAAATGCAACGACTGCAGCCAACGCGCGAATAACAGCGTGCATCACCGGAAGTTTATCGTCCTAAACAGTCAGGCGAATGGATCTTTTGGAAAGAAATCTATGCATTTCTGCACCAACTGCTTCACTTCACTCATTGTAAAAAAATCCCGTAAAATTTGGCTTTGTCAAACCGGCAGTTAGCTATTGTGCAAAACCGTAAAAGCATAAGTAAATCCGTAGTCGCCATGGTTTTTTACCGTATGAGGTTTTCTGCTAAAAATTAAATCATCGAATAAGACGTCATCGACTGAGTTGAGCTATCTCTTCTGTTCGAGCTGAGTTGAAACGTGCCGATGTATTATCAACAGTATTAATTAATCAAGGCTTTATTATTAATTTCACCAATCTAATTTTAATTGAACTTACTTGACGATTTCGATGGTATAAAACTTCGAACTCCTCCGAGCCGGGGATCGAAACCGCGTTCATAGAAACAAAAAAAGGCAGCCGCCTAACCATTAGACTACCGAGACTTCATAAAGTGAAGTAAAAATAATTCATTTGAGTTTTAAAGTCACTATAGCTCTTATGGCGCCACCTAGTGGCAGGTAAAAAATCAACTATTGCCAGAACACGTGTCGTTAGCTATGAGGATAACAGGTTACTGCGGCAACATGTGAAACAATAGCGGAGATGGAACCCTATTAAAATATGAAATGAAATGTAAATAAAATTACTTAAGAAAAGGGAAAAGTTATCATACGGAAAGCAATATGACGAAAAATAGAATTTGAACTGACGGTTTTAAACCGTTTATGGAGCGGAAAATCTGGGAAAACCAATGGTCAACAAAACAGCGAAACCGTCAAATATACGGAAAGTCCGGAAACGGATATTTTTTACAAAAGGAGGGTAACTCAACTAATAATTCCAAGATTAAATAAATATCGGTAATAAAAAGAAAAGCAGTATAGAGTATTGGAAACGCACGAATAGAAGTGCACAAGAAGACTCCAGCATTTAACCATACCATGTCAGGCCCGAGATATCTGAGTGAACATTTTTCCTCTCATATACAATGGCAGCAGACCTGAGACTGTCTCGGGAAAAAGAAAAGTTCCATATAAGTTTTGCATCTGAGATTTTCCTTCTACTTGCTTTTCTCTCCTCCATATAATGAGAAGGAGTGTCTGTGGTCATGGAGGGTCAGTTTGACCAACTTCTAAGAATGCTCAAAGAAGGGTCTTCTAAATGATTCTGCTCAAAGAATCGAGGTTAGAAGTCAATTCACTGCTGAACGATAACAGGTCTAGCCCTACGGCGCGAAAACATCACACAAAAAGGGGTTGAAATCCTTTTGTCCAAAACCTCACAACTTGAAATATTTCTTTAACACGATGACAATTCGTTAAACTTAGCAATCTGTCTAACGGCTGGAGGGTTTAAAGTATAGAAAAACAGATGTATTAGGTACTACAAATATTTAATTAAAATTAATAACTTACAGAAGCCAATGAAACAATTTGATTAGAAAACTTTGTCTTCTACAATTCATGTATTAACCCTTGCGATGACTCGCCGCAGTGGCGCATATCTGAAAGCTCATCGTAGAAGTCAATGCTACCACAGTGGTGGCATTCTGAAAGTCGTAGAAGTCGATGCTGTCACAGTGGTGGTATCTGAAAGTCATCAAAAGTCGATGCTGTCACAGCAGTGGTGATCACTTCGCAAGTCGTCGTAGAACGTAAAATTACAGAAATTAAATAAATGATCCACTCAGCGCCAAACCCGAAATATCTCGCGAACTTTCTTTTTTTTCCTGTCATGGTGATTCTACGAGATAACCTGCAAAGTTTTCTGCATCTCTAAGGCAAGCCCGTATTTCTCGGCTATTGAATTTCTTTCCCAGGACCACATACATGAGAGTAGGGATTGGCCTGCCCATTGTAAACCGCCCATTGTGTTTGTTACCCCGCAGTTGTGCAAGAGGGATTTTGAGTCTGTGGGGTTTGACTCTGTAAGAAGGAACGTTTTTCATAGCTTATCGGAATTATTCATAATTCTTTGAAATAGTATTGTATGGAGATAACGTGGGAGGATGGGTGTTTATTTTTTTCAACAGCTTATGTTACTGTTTTATAGAAGTATAAAATACAGTGGATGACTAGTTATTTCGAGATCGTAAATACGGAAATAAAAATTAAACTGGCCTTCCTGACAAAAAATATGTCTAGTTTCCTAAATTATTACCTGCTTTTATTTCAAAGCAGGTTTTTAGAATTATTTATCATGACGGAATTTTTTTTACTATTAGAATTTTTTACAGAATTATTAGGCCTTTCCCGTTAAATATACTATAGCTTTTTAACAACGAGAAACCAGAGCTTCTCGTACTTTTAACGTTGCATTTACAATTAAGATTTAAAAGATAAGAAATTAAAATATATATAACGTGGATTTATTATATAAATATTACTTAGGGGCTTCATAAATGATGTCACACTTTATTTCAATATTTTTGACTTCCCCTTGTCAAGCTACAAAGTGTCACACCTCACCCTCATACCTCCCCCCCCCCTTGTCACATGTCAAACTATATTATATAAATATAAACTTGTAGCTCAGAAACAAAGCACTATAGATCATATTTCAGTTTTATTTTTAAACTTTAACTATGTATTTTAATGCCATTTACGAGCATAACAATAATAATGATTATATGTACTTGTTTTGTATGAAATAAGATTAAAGTTTACAACAAAACCTAATTAATATGCCACAGTAATAAAAATATTAATATGAACAAATTGTAAACAGTAGTATTTTGAATCGATATATTTTGCAATAAATTTATATTTCTATTTTATGAACAATAAAATACTCTTTAAAACAGATTTTATTTAAAAAAAAAACTTTGCCCTTAAAATAAGATCAACCTGTTTGTGCCACTACTAGTTCTACCACCCACCGTGGTGTAAGGGACGTATCTTTGTTGAACATCAAGGGTGTGACAGGGGAGGCAGTGGCGGACTGGGTCTGGAAATTAATGGTTGCTAGCAGTAAATGGGGGCCCACCTATAAAAAAAAAAACGATACTTTTTCTCTATATATATTTGTAAATTTTATTTATTATAAATATAATCAATTTAAATCAATAATCAGACATGATATACTATATAAATTAATATATATTGTTTAAAGCTGTTATGTATGCTAGTTCTTAAAGAACAGTAGATCTCGCCCCTCCCTCCACAAAAATCTGCTCTTTCATTTCAATCTTAAAAGTTTAGCTAATTACTCATATTTCCCACTAGTATTCAAAGCATCTCTTGAACAAGCAACATTTTGCTAACATATTGCCATGAATTTGTAATACTGCTCTGTATATAATTGCTGAAAAAATCTGTATGTTATAAGCAAAAATTGTGGAAAAATTTAGAATCTTTAAGAAATCCTTTATATAGCTTCCTTTCTTGAATATTCGTAATTTTTTTTACACAAATGTACAATATTTTTTTCGCTTTATCAAGGAAACCATTGGTGAAAGTTATTACTCATTATCAGCTTTCTTGAAAATGAGTCCTAAATCATTTTCTTCTATCACTTGGTCAACTTTCAAATGCTATCGTGACTGAATCTCCTGTAAACTGTACAAAGCTCTTCTTTACATGGTCGAAGTTCTAGGAAAATTCTTTCTCAGTCTTTCGGCCTGAAAACTTGTGCAAATTCAAAAGTGTTCACATTGTTCCAATAACCAATCGCCTTTTGATTAGTTATATTACATTTGAAAGTCATTGCTTTATTTACGATTCACATTTAAATTCTTTTAACAAGATAATCCTCAATAAGAAAAAGAAACGATGGAAACGATTTTACTGATTTTACTTTTGCAGAGCTTAAATTAGATAAATATTTTTTTTTTTGAAAATTATCTAATTCATCTCATGCTGTTTTCATAAAAATTCCGTGCGGATAATTTTATTATTTCCATCTTTTTTTTGCCGGTATTGTTATTAGATTATACCATTTTGTTCTTTAGGACAAAGAGTTGACACTGTTCATTCGAGCTCGAAATTTAGAAGAAATATAAAAATGGAATTTTCAGCTTATGGTAAAATTTATTATAGTTCACAAAATATAAATTGCGGATTTATGATTTATATTTCTCCTCTTTTAACTGAATAAGTTTCAAACGTGTAAGAAAAATTAAAAAAATAATTATTAAAAAATAATTTTGGAAGTTCTGTTCCTATTTAATGCAAATTTGAATGTTTGGACACTTATGTCCAACCCATCTAGATAGACGCAAATCGTAGAAACAAATCACTGCTTTTTTAAATGTTTTATATATTATCAAACGAAAAGCAGCTCTGTTTGAGTAAAATGAAAGATAAAGGGATGCAAAGGTATTTTAATTTCTTTTATCTATAGCATATATACTAGGGTTGCCATGCGTTCCGTATATGCGGACTGTCACAGTATTTCACTACTCAGTCACATATTGCTATTTGTCCTGTTTTCTCCTTAAACTCTGCTGGAAAGATATAGAACGTACTATTGCATAGTCATTTATAGGTAAGAAACATCGGATATTCGCAACACTGAGCCCCATTCAACCAATTTGTATATCTAAGAGACGAGAGAAAAAAGAATACCAAACTAAAACTGGTGAGGCAATTTATGAAATTGAGTATGCAAGAGAAATGATGAAGTTTTTGCAGATATCATGTATATTGATGAGAAATCATGTCTTATAAAGCTCATGGAAATGTATATTTGCCTATCAAGCCAACAATGCTATTGTGGAGAGAATATTTTCCCAATGTGAACTCAATGTATCGAACGAAAGAAACTGGTTGTCAGCGGAGACAACTAGCCAATTTGATTTTATTATAAAAAATGATTTGCTTCCAATTTTATAATTATGTGGAAGAAGAAAATGATGTAATTAAGAAAGTAAAATCAACTCTTTAAAATACATTCAGGGGCTAAAAAAAGGGATTAATACTCCTGCATCTTTTATTATTCTAAGTGTCTGCCAGTTTAATAGTTTGTTTGGGGCTTTAATTGCTTTTTTATCAGAGTAAAATAAACCATTACCTACCCACTTTTTTCTATGCTTTATTTATTTAGCAATTTAAACGTCCCGTATCAATACCTGGGAAATTATGACAACCCTAAATATACAGAGAAAATTGACATAGTATATATATACTTTGCAAAAGATTAAAGTATTTGTAAAAAATAAGTGAAATAAAATAAAGTTAGAAACCAGATAAACAAGAATACAAGAATTAGGGCTCCTCAGTAACGAAGATACACATAGAGACCCAGGAATTAAAAGTATAAGTAAGCTATTACGTTCTATATTTTATCACCCATATCAGGGTTGTTGATTTTTTCCAACTTTTTTTTTAAAATCAAGATTTTATTTTAATGATTTTTTAAACTATATATATATATATATATATATATATTTTGTTATTTGTATATTAGACAATGAAGCCTACAGTTTCATAGACTATATATATATATATATATATATATATATACATATAGTATATATATATATATATATATACAAAACAACATACCTAGTCATTGCTTCTACTTTCTTTTAAAATTTATTTCTTAAAACATGTAAATAAACTATTTAAAAAATATTTGTGGGGAACTAAATATAAAGAATAATATACTTTAAAATATAGGACAATTTTATCAAGGAAAAATATAAAAAATTATACTTTTATCTATAGATATATTATTGTATGTTGAATATATAAAATTTTTAGATATATCTTTCTGGTCAAGCAATGGCAAGGAGATGCAGCCTTTACATGAATTGCACCAAAGACTGAAAACCTACCCTCCCCTTTTCTGCTAAAAAAAAATAAGAATTATCCTCTCTACCCTTATATTGGACAATAGATTGCTGGATGTCTCTGGGAATGTAATCCCAAGAACTAAATATACTCTTTCCTCTCCCTTTAAGTGGTTTTGATTAGGGACTGACTACTTCTTTTACTAAGTATAAAAAAGAAAAGAAACCAGTAACTAGGCATAAGTCACTGAAATTTTCTGAAGCACTTTTTTCTAACTCTGACTCTAAAAATGTTTCTTTTTGAACTAGCACTTTACACATCCATTCTATGCGCCATATTTGTAAATAAAGTTTAATATTTATTTAAAAAGATTACATTTTATTAGATCTATATATGGAAATTGTTAACTTGTTTTATGCAGAAGATAGTGGAAATGTTCATTTTATAGTAAAAAATTAAGAAAATTCTTTTCCCTTTTAAATTCTTTTGTTGACACTGACTAATTCACACATTTTTTCGAAACAGAAATCTTTCTAGGTCAACTTTTTTCTGAAAGTAAACTTATTTACTTAATCATTTATTATTTGTATTTCACAAGCAATTTTCTTTAACAGAGAGCCAATTTAGCTTCCATAAAATTGTCGATTACTGTTTTCAACTTTTGATTATTTTGTACATTTTTACGAAATATGGTGACTACACTACTGTTAAAATCAATGCTGAAAAAATAAGTTGCGTTTAAAACAAGACTTAAATAAGATTTTGAAATAAAAGATGAAATTCTCGACATATTCGAATTCAATTGGAAAACAATTATTGTTTCAATGATTGTAAAATTAGAAACCGTTTGAGATGCATCTGATTTTAAAAACTTGATGGTGTTGTGTGCCCTAATTTTTTGCTGAAAGTTGTATTGAATTTAGTATATAACACTATGAAATTAATCAGAAGGATATTAAATTTGGTTTGGCCAACTGATAATTCTTATATGCTGTCGATATGCACAACAGAACCTGAGTTCCACAGAGACTGAGACGCGAAGCGTCCATGCACATCTGCTATGAATGTTTAAATTAACTAACGTTTAAAAAAATTCAAATAAGAGATTTTAAAATGATGAATTTAGAACAGGGAGATAATTTGGCTATAGGACAAGTTGGTAAGAAATTTTAGTGAGCATCATGAACGCTATGTGGTGTGGAATTTGGCAAGGGCATTTTCCGCTTCCTGGATCCGTATTTACTATGTTACAGTACAACTAGGGAGAGACTAAAATAGCGGCAAATAAGATCTGAAAAAGATGGAGAGAAATGAAATTTATAGGAAAATGGCGATGGTATTAAGTTATGAGTTTTCAAAATAAGCGCGGCCTGTGCCAACGTAGCGGGTTGAATGGAGGCCGAAACAAAAATTTTGAGGATTTTAAGGGAAAAGCACACGTAACTGAACGAAGCAATGA
>BGPR01022150.1:0-25699 GCA_013235015.1 Araneus ventricosus | reverse complement strand
TAACTTGATTAACATTATATCTATAGCACTAGGGACAGAATTTAATTGAAGTTATTCTAGTTACTGCAACAAATAGAGTAGCTGCTGCATCTCATTAGGACATATGGAGGGTACAAACCACTGTTGACAAGTATGCATGGGATATACTCATGGGTATACCGGCTCGTGCAGGTGTGAGGAAACATTGCACAACACTGAAGAAGCTAACTCATTATAACACTTATAACTTTAATAAGCTTAACAAGATGAAAGTAAGGTAAATGATAATTAATTGAACATGTCGAAAACAGGAACATAAAGCAAATGCAAAAGAGATGACAGATGATGCTTATGCCTTTATAGCACTAAGCTCTTCACTACGCATGAATAAGGTAGACAGCGCATACAGGACGAAGCTGTTGCCACAGTTGGCCATTTTTAAGCCAAATTTACTAACTTCCTATTATTTAAAAAGTATTTAAAAAATCTATGATTTTCTAAATTTCAAAAATTATTCATAAGGAACATTTTACATTCAACACATTAATGAGATAAAATTTTTTCAGTAAAATAACCTCAAATATAAAATAAAACATTTTCTTCAGCCTCCAGAACTTATAACATCCAATAATAAAAGGAACTGAAGTTAGCTAGGGTACATGCACATGAATTGGCATTTTTTAGAGATTATATCCGTTTATGGAAAATTAAAGGAATGAAATTTTTTAATATTACATTGATAATATCAAGAGTGTTATTACTTAGAGATTGACTTAATGTAAGTGTACACAAAAAAGTTCAAAATTTATATTGTCTTATTTAATAGATATTTTTTGCAATATTAAAGCATCTACTGAATCTATGGTCAACAGCAACACACGATGTATACATTAATGAATTCATTTAAACATAAACACTTTACACTTAAGACAAGGTCTTACAAAATCATGGTGCATTTCATATGATCCTATTGACAAAATACCTCCAGCATTCATTGACTGCCTGAAAGAACACACAAATTTCTAGTAGATTCCATATATATATATATATATAATATAACATAAACACACACCAATTTATTTTTATTAAAGACAGCAGTTCCATTCAAAAAAATTATGAATGAAATATTCACTTTCAGTCTCAATGATATTTCATTTTCTTATATGAAGCTGTGTTAATTTTTAAAAAATCAAAATATTTCGATAGCTTTACGATACTAGTATAAACTAATATGCTTACTAAATAAATTTCCTTCGATTTATTTATACATATCAGCATGAATATTTTACTTTCCATCTGGAAATTTATATCAAAATAAAATACTAATAAAATAATAAGATTCTTTTTAAAAATGGAATTGAAATTTGTATAAAGAAGCTGTACCAAGACATTGAAAACTTTCAAAAAAACTAGCAGCAGTATTTAATAACAAATATAAACATTAACTAGATAAGAGATTCTTAATCAGTTCACTTTATTACATTTCACAGTAGACCTGTCTAAAAATGTTTGTTATGGTTATAACTTTACATATTTAATACACATTTCCATATTGCTTCAAATTAGAGCAAATATAACATCAACAATTTTCATACTATAAGAACACAACCAAAACTTACTCCTTAAAATCAAAATTAGCTAAAAATGCTACAAAATTTTATCCTTTAATATCTAAAATACCATACATTTCAGCAAATTTCAGTATTAAATTCCTGGTAAAATAATTTTAACTTGTAAATTAAGTTCACAGTTAACAATGCATAGCAATGGTAATTATAATAATAAGTTTTTCTGACAGTAATAAGCTAATGTTCTGTTGATATCTTTTAAGATTATTTTAAATTGCCGATTCATATTATGTAGCAATACATCTATCAAAATACAGTGTTACAAGAATTTTTAAGGATTAATGCATATTTTTGTCAGATTATTCTACATAATAAGTATCTTAAAAAAACTTCACCAATTGCAAAAAAAATAGAAAAAAAATCATTATTTTATATATAAAGCGAAAATAAGTCTTTTAAATCTTAGAAATTTATCATTTATTTAAATAACATTTGATAAATATTTTGAAACACTTCAAACTTACCGTTTTGATATTCAGGAATCTGAGTATCTCTTATAAAAGGAAGTTAAGCAGTCTCATAAGTAGCCTCTCTCCTAATAATAATTCAAAAAAAAATCAGAGCGTCATAAATAATCCGGAATATTCGCCATGCGGCAAAACCTTATGCCATCCAACAAAACAACATAGTCGCATTTCGGTTGCTTCTCGTTCGATAATAATATGGTGCCGTGTTATGGTTCTCTAAGTGTTGCCCGTCGTAGATGTCGCTGCAATTGTTTACGAAACTCCAGAGTAAGACCTCTGGCACTTCTCTATGAACGAAACGGTATGTCATCACGCCTGCATCATTCTTTTATAAAACGCCGCTTTTAAGCAAAAGAGTGGTGATATACCAAAATAAAAAAATAAAACGACTGCTTCTACTCTGGCTAGAAGATACGCTTACAAAGCAACATCTACAAACCGAACATAGCGCCTCTCAGCGGCCAGTGCAGAAGTTCACTTCCTACATGTTTTGATTTTAAGATGATTAACAAATTGATTCGATTTCCAGTACCGTAGCTACAATTTGTTGTGTAATTCAGCAAAGCCTATTAGTCCAGGCGAACTGCACTATGAAATGGAAAAATAAATTAGGAAATTCCTTTTCCTCTAATTGATACCATGAAAATTCTATCATAAGAAAGGCGTTATTCATTATATCGTCTGTGTTTTCATAATCCCATTTCGCAGTCGTTTCTAATACAGTTTTATTTATTCATAAATTTATATCAAAATAATAGAAGATACACGATTATTCAATTAAAGTTTTAACATGTCCGGGCATTTCTGATATTTCGTTTAATCTTATTCATCTGAAAACGCTGCTAGATATCTTCTACAGAGGACGAAACTATTTAATGCCCCCATTTTTCCTCAGGAACTTTAAAAAAAGCACAGCTATAAATACGATTTGGCAACTCTAGATCAAATCACTTTTCATTATTTAATTACTCTTGAAGGAGAATAACTATCTAGTCATTATATGTATTTTTTTCTTTTCATGAATTATAAAAATTAAATTTTTTATCTTTATTCAAATGCATTATAAAAATTACCACTATTATAAATAAAAAGGGTACTATATATAAATTTATATTGACAACAGGGAAGCATATATGCAAATCATAATTCCAAACTCTTTTATAAATCGCCGCTTTAAAAAAAAAAGTGGTGAAATATAGTAAAATGAAATATTTGTATATTATTATGAAGCTTCAATTTCAAAATAGCATTTATAAAGCGATTACAGCGCCACTGAATGGTAGTGATGTGTCAGATTCGTTCCTATGGTGGAGTTGGATTCACGGATCCGGATCGGCGGATTCGTTCCGATTCCGGAAAGTAAATGGATTTATCGCCGATAATTACTGTAATAATCTTTATTAATAAACTTTTATTTTATTATAATGAAGATCATAATTAATAAAATTATAATTTTCATTAGATAATTAATTATATTGACATTAATTTTAATGAATAATTTTGATTAATAATTATAATTAGATAATTAATTATATTGATATTAATTTTAATGAATAATTTTGATTAATAATTATGATTAGATAATCAATTATATTGATGATCATCTTAATAATTAATTTTAATTACTAATTACTTTTCAATTAACATTTCTGTTAATTATTTAAAATGTCCTTAGTGAATTTAACGAAACTTTGCTAGAACCTTCATTATTTTGAGAAGCTTTTGATTTCTGTTATCTGGTTAAGATTTCCCATGAATGTCATTTAATTTGTTGGAAACAGTATATTTGCTGAAGCGTTCAATAATGAAATTTCAACTCAGATTTCTTTCTAATTAAATATAAACTCGCCCTATTCTAATGAGCTCCATACAATAAAAAATCTTTTAATCATCATCAAGGAATATAAAACAATTCTTTGCAGTTATCAAAGATCCACTGCTGTTAAAATCTGTTATTAACTATATTAACAAAATGCAATTTTTTAGTAAATTCCTGTCAGTTGAATTAATTGCTTTTAAATTTCTAGCAAACTATAGATGTCATTTAAATATGCAGGACAAATCACGTGCATTCGTGGCTTGGACGGTAGAACGTCGTGTTATGAGTGCTTCTGAACACGGGTTCAAATCTCAGCAGGCATAGTCGTTGCAAGACAATGTTTTGAAAATTTTAATTTCGGATATTCTCTTTAAAAAGTTATTTTATAATATATATTCAGCATTTTATTTTGTTCAGCCATTACTGAATCTCACTTTTTCTAATAATTCAACTCAATTCTGTTCATTATGCTATGAAACTTAACAAAAAAGGGTCATCAATGCAAAACTTTTCTTCACAACTTCGTTACCATTCGCTTCGAATAGAAATATTAAAAACATTTTATACCTGTGTGTCGTCAATGCCCTGAACTGAACCTTTAGTTATTGTTCCATCATTCATATATGCCATACCACTTCAAACATTATCTATTATAATACATTTATTTCTGTGTTATTTTGGTTATTATCAAAAATCCATAACAAATGTGATAAAGAGAACAAAGTATCAAAGTAAAAATTATACCATAATATAAGCATATAACAAAATTATTTCACCTTGTAAACCTTCGAAAAATATTCACGGTGATATATCATAAATAATTATTTAATTTTTAAATTACAGTTGATTTAACAAGTTAAAGAGCGTAATATTCCCTACAAATACATACTTTTATTTTTCTTAATGCTTTAATAGTTTCTCAGATAATGGGTCTCAAAAGTTGCTGGCATCTTGGATTTCCTCCCCATTTTAGTTTTTCTTGAATATCTCGAACGCTATTCAATATTGAAATTACAAGAGATTTTACAAATTAGAGAGCGTGCCCTTCCCTACAAATGTATGCTTTTATTTTTATTCAAGCTCTCATAGTTTTTGAGATAATTTGTCTCAAAGTGGATGAATTTGTAAAAAATCTTAGTTGATACTCCCGTCAAGGAAGGTTTTGAAAAATAACATCAAATCTTATAGTTTTGAAAATTGGTACACTTGTTCGTTAGGGACTTCTTATGAACATACTAAAAGTCCCGGTCCGGGGGTTTAGCTCGTGCCGCCATCTTGGATTTCGTCCCCCTTTTTTAGTTTTTTCTGAATATCTCGAAAAGTATTAAATTTTCAAAGTGTATATATATAATTGATATAAAAAAATAAAGAGCGTAAAATCCAATAAAATCCAAACTTTTGTTTTTCTTCTAGCTTTAACTGTTTCCGAGATAATAGGCCTCAAATTTTATCGCCATATTGTATTTCATCCCCTTTTTTAAATTTTTTTTGAATATCTCCAAATCTATTCAATTTTCAAATTTTATGCTATCAGCAAATTAAAGAGTGAAAAATTCCCTACAAACGCCAGCTTTTATTTTTGCTTTAGCTTTAATAGTTTCTGAGATAATTTCTTTAATAATTTCTGAGATAATAATCAAATGTCTGTCTAAAAATTTACCGCCATCTTGGATTTTATCTCCCCTTTTTAGTTTTTTTAAGTATCTGAAAAACTATTAGAGCTAGAAAAAAATAAAATAAACATTTGTTGAGAATTTTACGATCATTAATCTGTTGTATTTACATGTAATTTGAAAATGAAATAGTTTTCGATATATTCAAGAAAAACTAAAAAATGGGGATAAAATCCAAGATGGCGGCAAATTTTGATACCCATTATGTCAAAAACTATTAAAGCTAAAAAAACAATAAAAGCATATGTTTGTAAGGAATTTTACGCTCTTAAATTAGAAAGGAAACTATTCCCTCGGAAACTATTAAACCTGGAAGAAAAACAAAAGTATGCATTTGTAGGGAATTTTCTGCTCTTTAATTTGTTAAATCAATTGTAATTTTAAAACTGAATAATTTTCGAGATATTCAGGAAAAACTAAAAAAGAGGAATGAAATCCAATATTGCACCGGGAGCTCTTCCCCCAGGACAGGGCACTTTTAGTATGTTCATCAAGAAGCCCTCACGAACATGTATACAACTTTTGAAAACTATATGATTTAAAGTTTTTTCAAACCCTTCGTTTATTGGACTACCAATAAAAAGGGAGAAACCCGTTTCACCGCTTACACTGCGGCTCTTATCTTCTTCTTCTAGCTCCCCTGAGACGGTGCAGGAAGTAAAGGGAGCAAGTTTTTAGAAATTCCCAGAATTTCTTAACGAAAGAGAAAGGATGGGTTCAAAAAGACCAAAATGCGTGTGTTGACGGGTTAATAATAAACAAAAATTAAATATATATCCACCATTAAAATAAAAAATTATTCGTAAAAGAACGCAACTCTCCAACATCATTTCTCAGTTAATAATGCTTTCTTGCTTTTCTCAATCACTGAAGGAGCTCTTTTTCGCATACTCCGAAAAAAAGCTGCACTAGGGGCTCGAAACCGACTTGGCCGCGAATGCAATGGACGAATCCATTTTTTCTGCAGGTAAATAGGGTATCGCGGAGGCCAAGTTGGGTTTTAATCGTCTACTCTTCACGGCTGTGTCGAAATTCAGGGCGGGAAGCCAGATTGCGGATTTATCGCTCGAAAGCCGTGCCACGCCAGCTTTTAATTAAATTGAAATGCTAGAAAAGATAGTTTTAATTGACACTTGTGCAATATAATTAATAATATGTAATATAAAAATTTCCTCAGCTGCTTGAAACTTGGTTTAAAGAAATAAAATATTAACCATGATTTCAAAGGTCTGAAAGAATGACTTGTATAATTTATTAGAAATGAAAAATAGTGGAATTAAAAATAAGAATTCCCGATGTATCTTGCAGACACGACCCCATTCAAGTACTGAGCTATTACCATACTCAAAAGTTGAGATTGTGTTTGAGGGCAGCAGCTCATCATCAGGCTTCTTCTAAATGTAATATCAAACATTTCTTTCAAAAACATTAAATTTACAGTTATCACCAAATATGACTTGGTTCCAGAAGTTTATGAAATATGGATTTTAGCAAATGCAATTATTTCTTCTCTATTTATTTTAGAAATGAAAATTTTCTTCTCTGTCACCCATTCAAATTCGTTTTTCAACTTGTTCTTTGAATTGTTTTTGCAAACATGTTTTTCTATTATTGTAGAAGTAGTTAAAGCAATTTTCTTATCACTCCCCTCTAAGGACATTTTTTTTTTTTTTACTTTTCAAATTATGTTTTTCTTATCATACATCTGAGGATTCTTTTCCTATCTCTTCCAGGAATGGAATTACTTTATTCATACTTTTTTTATTTCTGGGTAATCTTAAATTCATCTATGACTATGGTGAAATTCCTTCCTAATTTCAATCTGAGGTTTGCATTCTTTGCCCATTTCAATCTCTAATTCTCTAATATCCATACCTGTTTAGAATATAGATCTTATTTTGAAATTTTACTGGATGAAAAATTACATTTTCACTTGGAAAATCAACAACTACCTTCCAAAAGCAACAGAATATACAGATTCATTTTCAAACAGTGTTAATTAAACCGTATTTTTTAAGATTTATATTTTGTTACCTGAAAAATCTCTATCTTTCATATGAAAATACATTAAAGAAATAAAAATCTTATGAATTTCTTATTTCTGTTTTAAGCCAAATACATTTTTCATTTGGTATTAAATTATTCCTATAAGTAAGCTTGAAATAGATTTGGGTACTCATTTAGAACTTGAGAAGATAGATATTAGTATATACTCAATTTTGGGAGCTACTGGATGTGCATAAAACTTTAAAAAAAATAATTAATATTCATGGTGAATTCTTTAAAAAAGGATTGGGTACTTAAAATTTAAAGCGCAGAATGTCATATTAGGACATCTGTTCTGTTCCAAAATGAGTAGAAAAACAATACTGAAGTTCTCATAATTATCAGAATTGACAAATTCATTAAGTTTTCATGATAGCATTCCTTATACTCACTGAAAGTAAAATGTTTTAACAAAATTTGTAAGATTTATTGTCAATAAGCAATGACAAAACAAAAATATTGTTTCCCTCGAGAATTCAAAGTAATGAAAAAAGTTAAGTTATTAAGCTTAAACATAAAAATTTTTTATTGTGTAACTTATATTGTGTATTTTGTTATTGCGTTATAAATAAAGAGATATGCTTTGAAACTGTCTCGTATATCTATAAGACTGGAAGAATATTTTCAAAATAAGATTTGAAAATATTCATAACTCAATCATCTATTTATTAAGTTTTGGAAGATAAGTTCATTAACTTATTTTCATAATAAGTTAATAATCAACTTATCTATTTAGTTTTGTCTTTAGTTATTTCTTTTAACTGCGTTGACTAAATTCTATGAGCAAACAGGTGAAAAATAGTTTAAAATATTTATACGTGCAACAAGTTTGCTTGTTAAAAAGACAACACGGCTTTCGGGCGATAAATCCACAATCTGACTTCCCGCCCTGAATCTCGACACGGCCGTGAAAGAGTGGACGATTAATACCCAACTTGGCCTCCGCGCTACCCTATTTACCTGCGGAAAAAATGGATTCGTCCATTGCATCCGCGGCCAAGTCGGTTTCGAGCCCCTAGTAAAAGCTGCAAGTGATAACAATAAAAACATTGTTGAAAATTATTAATTGAAACATTTTCAAAAATTGATTAAAATTAAACAGAATGTCGCATGGACATGAAATTTTTATCATTGAAAATCTAATATTTTGAACTTTAAGATGATGGTAAAATTGTTTTTGTGCATTAATATACCCCGAAATCCTTACGGAAAAACTTTAAAACTTCCCAAGAAGCAATTACCTGTCAATTTTCAAGTCCCAGTGGTTTAGGAGATTTCTTGAGGAGTCATTGAGAGGTTGGTTGGTTTTGTGAGGTTTAGTGGCGCAAGAACCATTCTTGGCTAAACTGCGCCAATCAAAAGGTAGAACTCCATCAGACTAACAGAAAAAAAATAAAAATACGATAAAAGCAGATGTAAGGAAAATCGTTAAATTCAGCAAAATATATCACAAACTAAAGATCAATGTGTCATAGATAGACTTTCTCTATTATATATATGGACTAGTTTCCTGGTTTGTTTATTTAGGATTCATAGACCGTTTATCGTACACCTCCCGATTTAAGCAATCGCCAAATCTTTTTCTCAACTGTATCAAGCGCCAAGTGTGAATCAGTTCTTTCTTTAGTAAACAAAAATTTGAATCCCGTATTCTTTGAGTTCGTGTAATACTTTCTTTTTGAATCGGTTGAAAAAAGCTCTTAAAGCGTTAAAATTCGAAATGGAACTATTGTAATTAGCTAAATCGTTTGGTTTAGAATTTAACTGCCAGTGATCTTTGGCGTGGCGAGCGTCTTACATCTGGGTGGTGTGAAAGACAAAAAATGCCGACTCTAATTATGAACTCTGCCGACTTTAAAAAACGACTATTTTTTTTATACTGTCCAATATACATAGTTCGAACTGTGATGTATAAGATCATTTTAGATTATGTGGATATTAAATTTCTAGGAATCACCTAGGGCAAAAGATTTACCTACAGATATCACAAGGAAAATATGAAGGAAAAATGTAGCTCTCAAATTAGATGAATCGGCAAATGGATTCATTAAAAGGAAATACTTTGTATATTCGAGAAAATATGAGTATTAGTAGTAAATTTTTAACTGCGCTAGTGTGCGAAACAGTATACTTCTTCTTTCATAATTCTGAAGTCTTATATATAGGGCAGCTCAGATAATTCCAACTGAATACCGTCAAAATTCAGAAAGTTATGGGCATTGTAGAGAGCGGAATTTCAGTTTCACTCTCAGAGAATCTGACGATGAGAGGTTTCCACAAACTTATGCTTCTTAAACTTGAATCTCCTATATACCGAATCTGAATTTTCTGAATGTTGAATGTGGCGCTGCGGTCAAGACTTCAGACAGAGAAGTGAACTTACAAGATCGAGTTGAACGTGACTAAAAATAAATGCGCAGTTGTGAAATAGTTCAAGTTTCGAATTCTTCCTTGTTTTGTTTTAGATGCCGACGTCACTTTTGTTATGTTAATAAAGAAGTTGTTTATGGACTTCGAGTTGGTCATTTGCATAATTAATTAGCAGACCAGTACAAGTGGTGACCCTGGTAAGTGTCTTTTTCGTCTTAACTTTCCGATCGAGTCGAAATGCCGAATTCCGCTGATATTAGGCTTAGCGAGAGTAGTAATTCTTCCGCAGATGTATCTGCTGTAGCTATTAAAACGCCAGCTTTCTGGAGTGACAAATCAGAGTTGTGGTTCGCTCAGCTTGAATCTCAGTTGCTTTGGGAAATATTTCTGTTGATTCTACCAAGTTTCACTATGTTATAGCAGCTTTAAATAGTGATGATTTAACTTGTGTTTCAGATCTGGTTCTTAAACCGACTCAGACCGATTCTTATAACAGTCTTAAAACTAGGTTAATTGCTCAAAATGCTGACTCCGAATCTGTGAGGTTAAAACAACTACTTTCAGGTATGGAATGGGTGATAAAAAGCCGTCGACGCTTCTTTATGCAATGAAAAGTTTGGCTTCTGATGGATTTCGCCTGAGTTCATGAAGAGTTTATGGATGCAAAGATTACCTATTCAAATACAGCAAATTCTGTCTGTAAGTGGTGATAATTTACAAGCTTTATCTAAAATGCCAGATAGTATTTTTGAGATTTCGAAAGATGATTTAGTGGCGTCTGTATCTGATAATTTTCATTCTCCAGATGTAAATAAGTTTGAGAATCGCTTGGCAGCTATTGAAAACAGACTTTCGAGACTAGAAGTTCGGTGTAGATCACTCTCGCTGGGAAACACTGAGGTTCGAGGTTCTAACAAACGCAAATATGGTTGGTGGCATTTTAAGTTTGTAAATAGGGCAAAAAAATGCGAACAGCCATGCATTTTTATATCGGAAAACTAGTTCAGCCTTCCGTTTCGGCGCTGACGGTAAAAAAGGGCTTGGTTAAGCGCTTGTTTGTTTATGATAAGATTACTGGTCGTGAATTTTTGGTTGACACGGGTTCAGCGGTTAGTGTTTTACCAATTTTGGGGAGTAAAATTCTTCTTCAAAATTTGTATTGTATGCAGCAAACGGAACTAAAATTAACACATTCGGTGCTAAGTTAATCACATTAAATTTAGAATTAAAACGGAAGTTTCAGTGGCCTTTCATTCTTGCATCGGTTTCAAAACTAATATTAGGAGCTGACTTTCTTGAAGACTACAGTTTGTTAGTGGATATAAAGCGTAAGAAACTATTAGATGGCGCCAGTGCTGTTGGTCTTGAAAACCTATTTCTGCTAATGAATGTATGTATGTTGCTACTGTACAAGGAGATTCTCCATATGTTAAGTTACTTCTGAAATTCAGTGATATTACTAAGCCAAGTCAACCTAAACCAGCTTTTCATGTAAAACATAACATTGAGCACCATATTGAGACGCGTGGTCCCCCTGTATTTTCTAAAGCTCGGAGATTGGATCCTGAAAAGCTACAGGCGGCCAAACGCGAATTTCAGTACATGGTTTCGCAAGGCTGGTGTAGACCTTCCAAAAGTGCATGGGCAAGCCCCCTTCACATGGTTCTCAAAAAAGATGACTGGAAGTCATGTGAAGATTATAGGCGTTTAAACAATCAAACTATACCGGATAGATTTCCAATTCCTCATGTGCACAACTTTGCACATAGTCTTTTTAATAAAAAGATTTTTTCAACTATTGATCTTGTCAGAGCGTACCATCAGATACCCGTTGCAGCTGCTGATGTTCCAAAGACAGCAGTGATAACCCCTTTTGGATTGTTCGAGTTCCTTTTTATGCCTTTCGGATTGTGTAATGCCGTACAGACTTTTCAACGTTTTATGTACGAGATCGTCGGAGATTTGGATTATTGGTTTGTATATCTCGATGACGTTCTAATTGCATCTACAGACGAAAGTGAACATTTAAAACATTTGGATAGGTTTCAGAAGTACGGCCTTGAGGTTCATACGGAAAAATGCGTTTTTCGCCAGCTATCTGTTAAATTTCTTTGTTATTTAATTTCCGAAAAAGGAATCGAACCATTACCTGACAGAGTTAAGGCTATTAATGAATTTCAGCAGCCTAAATTTATTAAAGACTTGCGTCTATTTTTGGCCCTCTTAAATTTTTATCGGCGATTCCTTAAGAATGCAGCGCATGAACAATCTCTGTTGTCCGATTACCTAAAGGGTGCAAAGAAAAATGATACCCGCCTAATAAATTGGACAGAAGAGGCAAAACTTGCTTTTGAAAGTTGTAAAAACAGTCTTGCTATGTATACTCTTTTAGTGTAGCCGTCGCCAGGTGCACGGTTATCTCTGACGTGCGATGCTTCCGATCGTGCTTTAGGTTCTGTCCTAAGTCAAGAAGAAAATGGTGAATGGAAGCCATTAGCATTTTTTTCACGGAAGCTTACTTCTGCTGAACAGCGATATAGCGTATATGACCCTGAATTGTTAGCGGTTTATGCGTCCGTTCGTCATTTTTCTTGTATGTTGGAAGGCCGTAATTTTACGATCTATACAGATCACAAGCCTTTGATTTACGCCTTCACTCAAAGACATGAAAAGTGTTCTCCACGTCAGATTCGGCATCTTGACTGGATCGGTCAATTTTCGACGGATATACGGCACATTTCGGGTTCACTTAACGTGGTAGCCGATAGTTTGTCTCGAATTTCAGAGATTGAAATGCCCTCGCCAATTGATTATAAAGAGTTCGCTAAAGTGCAGTTGTCCGACGAGGAGTTTCAATTATTAAAATCTTGCACTAATTCTTTAAAATTTCAACTTCTTAAAGTTCCAGGAATGGATACAGAACTTTTTTGTGACATATCGACTGGCAGATGTCGTCCTTTTGTTCCGAAGGTGTTTCCCCGACGGATTTTTGAGTCTCTTCACAACTTATCCCACCCAGGAGTGAAGGCTACAGTAAAGTTGGTTGGAGATCGTTTCCATTTGCCGCGCTACAAGAAACAAGTTGCAGAATTTACTCGTTGTTGCGTACCTTGTCGGCGAGGTAAAATTCAACGCCATACGGTAAGTCCTCTTGGAACGTATCCTGTTCCACGTCATCGATTTGATCATGTTCATATTGATCTGGTTGGACCACTTCCTCCATTTCGTGGTTATACATATGCTCTCACGTGTGTGGACAGATTTTCACGTTGGCCTGAAGCCATTCCTCTTAAGGATATTAAAGCTGAGACTGTTGCATTCGAGTTCTATGCCAACTGGATAGCTAGATTTGGAGTTCCTGAGAGACTTACCTCTGATCAAGGTAGACAGTTGGAGAGCCGATTATTTCGTGAATTTGCTCGATTACTTGGTGTGAAGGTGGTACATACAACCCCTTACCATCCCCAGGCAAATGGTTCAGTGGAAAGACTTCACCGGCAGTTAAAGTCTGCGATTCGGGCTCATGCAACTGAACGATGGACCGTGGTATTGCCTTCTATCTTATTAGGGATCCGAGCATCTGTGAAAGAAACGCTAAACTGTTCTGTTGCGGAGATGGTGTATGGTACTCCCATAACTTTGCCTGGAGAATTTTTTAGTGTCAATAAAACTTTATCAACTAATGATTTACTTGAATCTTTGCAACAGCGGATGTCGTCCTTAAGACCGATTCCGATGTCGCAACATTGTAGAAGGAAAGTTTTTGTGCATAAGGAACTTAATAATTGTTCTCATGTTTTTCTTCGACAGGATAGACTTACTAAGTCTTTGGTTCCTCCCTATAGTGGATCTCATCTTGTTGTTTCTATTACTTCGAAGTATTTCACCATTCAAGTGGGATCTCGTCAGCAGACGGTTAGCAACCAGAGACTGAAACCTGCATTTCATCTTGCAGAGATCCAGCCTTTTCGAGTGTGCTTTTCCATTTAATCGTCTTACAGACTGCGTAGGGGAGCCCTGTGGCGCTGCAGTCAAGACTTCAGACAGAGAAGTGAACTGACGAGATCGAGTTGAACGTGACTAAAAATAAATGCGCAGTTGTGAAATAATTCAAGTTTCAAGTTTCGAATTCTTTCTTGTTTTGTTTTAGATGCCGACGTCGCTTTTGTTATGTTAATAAAGATGTTGTTTATAGACATCGAGTTGGTCATTTTCATAATTAATTAGCAGACCAGTACATTGAATATGTCTGATCAAAATGCCGATTTCGGAAAAATCTGGGGTGTTGTCACACCCCCAACACGCCACGTCCCTGCCAGTAATTATCCAAATTGTTTGGTTACAAATTTAACCGCCAAACAAATCTTGGATGTCGACGGAAAGAGCTATAAATTTTGCAACCGTTTCACTAAATTAGGCTCTTATTTTAAGTAAACATTAAGCGTTCAAAAATATAAATATTAAATTTAATATTTTCGAAGTATTCTTAAGGCATAACATTGAAAAGCTCCACTTTAAAAAAAGTGGAGCTTTTATATATTAATTAACATCAGTGGCGGACTGACGATGTTGCCAGCTGCCCGATGGCAAGTGGGCCCCCTAAAAATAAGAAAGTTTTGGGGTCCCCAGGAAGTAAGAGAGAGACAGAGAGAAAATTAAGAACTCTTTATGTGTAGTAAGTTTTTCTGAAGCAAATAAATAAATAAAATAGACAAGGTCTATGTTTCAGTGTTCCATATCCTTTGTAGGGGATTTAATGCCGTCGGAAGTCGACCACCCGCTGTGTGTTGTGGCTGGTCGAAAACTGACCAGCCGCGTGAGAACCGCATAACTCTACAGACCCTCGAGCTCTGTAGAGTTATGAACCGTTGGAACAGGGCACATCTTTCATTTAGATTTTTTAATGGTTTCCTAAGCCCCGGAAAGAATGAAAGGATTGCATTCCTTTATGCAGGAAGGGTGCGGCTCTTGTGAGAGCTGTCTATAGGACGTGCTTTTTTCTTTCTTTTTGTAGTTTCATTTTACTGTCATAAAGCTGACAAACAAGGAAATTCGCCTGTCTTTAAAAGAAATAGTTTTCTTGGCTGAAACTGTTATTAGAGTGTGTGGGGGGGGAATTTTTTCCATTGTAGAAACCAAATGACATCGATGAAAAGTCGACGCTCACCCTTTTCTTTATGCGTTTGGGATGCCATGTTATGTATTCTTTATATGGTCATGTTTACAGCGTTTTAGGAGAGAGAAGGGGCCTCAGTCTTGTTGGTCTTTATTTCATGGGAAATAATTGGTGAGAAAAGTGATATTTCTGCTTTTTGTAAGGAGAGAGTAGGACGTGCATAGCGTTCTTTTAAAAGGAAAGAAAAATATATTTTTGAGAGGTAAGCTGAAATTATAATTTCTATATTTCTACATCACTTTTTTAATATCAAACACTAGCTGCATTCGACGACCAGCCAGATTCGTCCATCTCATTAATTATCTTAATTTGATCTTATCAACGAACTTTGAATTCGCAAATTTATTTAATTTATGCTAAATTGAATGTATTAATTGCTACAAAAGACTGATAAAGAAATTAGTTGGAAAAAAGAAAGAAAAAAACAGTAGATAGGAAACGTTTTGGAGTTGAGATAAATCTTGATGCAGTGTGTTTTTGCATGAAATGAAATTAATGATTTAAGTCTTTACATTCAATTGACAAAGTCTAGAAAACACGAGATTCAATGAAGATTATTCTTTTTAAATCTGAATAATTATAATGTACAATTATTACACATTATCTATTTAATTATAAAATTAAAATTTATCCTATTGATAACAAATAATTGAATTACATAATCTGCAGAGAAAATTATCTTTTCTTAAGTCGAAAGATGGGTTTGAGTTCATCGCTAAAAGTAAATATATGAAAATAATATTTAGAATCTATCAAAAAACTAAATTTATTTGAAGAAACGAAGAAAGAAAAAGACTGGACTAAAAGAAAAAAACTGGCGAAACAATGAAAATGGAATGCATTTTAATACAACAAAAGAAGTTTTTATATAGTAAGAATCGAAATAAATTTTTATATTATATTCATTTAATAAAAGACAAATATTAGATATAAAGATTTAATGAAATAATGAAATTAGTTTGACTTTCAATACATTGTTGCAAAGTATTGTTGAAAATTTTGCTTGAAAGTATTTCTTAAAATTTGTCAAAATTAGGGAAAGAAATTGCACAACTTGACTGTGGTATCACTTGAAAGATAATTTTTTGTAATTTAAGATGGTATAAGAATATTTTTATGTTATAGAATTTTCAGAAGTTTTCACTGAAAAATTTCAAATTCTTTTTTAATTTTTAATTAAATGAAATTAAAATTTTAAAAAACTTCTCGGGGTGAGCATTCCCACCCTCTTTTGTACCAAATTTGGTAACTCTAGACTTATCGGTCTGTCCTGTAGAGCTTCAACACACAGACAGATACCTACACACACATTTGCCTTTATTACTTATTACTTGAGACAATACAAAAAGAGACATACAAAAGCAGGATTAGAAAAAACACTATGGTATCTTATGTTAGATTATTCTTTTGCATAAGAAATCAAATGTAGCTATTCTACGCCAAACTCATAATCTCCTTGTTTTCCTCTATCTCGTTTGTAAAAGTAGCATAAAATTTTACTTTTACATATGTAAAGATGAGTGTTTGTTTGTCTTTTGACAAATCTATAGTTTTGCTCAATTTTAATGAAATTTGGCACACGTACGTGCTCTTCAAAATAAGATGAAAATAACTGTCAACTCTTCAAAGTCCAAAAGTCAATTAAAATTCCAGTTAATTAAAAATATTGAAGCAATTTTTTTTGCGACATCTTCCTAAAAGGATTTTTGAATTATTTATAATTTGAAAAGTATCTTTTTAATGATGCCAGTTTAGTTATAAATTACTGAGATATTACCAGTAAAAATTCTTAAACTCCAAATCATCCTAAGAAGTTTCAATTAAAGCTTGCGTGTTTTTTCAACAGATGCCCCACTAATAGGCAGCATTTCTCTTTCGCACTTTATTGCTAAAACAGTATATGAAAAATTTAGCTTACAGAAATGGAAATAAAATAACTTTAATCATGATTTCGTTATTTTAAACTTAGAATTGATAACCAATCCTGCGGACGAGAAATTTACTCATTTAGATTCTGTTTAAATTATACACCCATGGCTCCATATTTGGTGAAGAATTTGAATGCGTCTTTAAAAATATATATACTATTATCAATTATTTGCTTTAATTTCATATGATTTTATTCTGCTTTTCAAAGTGAACGATTAGCATTTAATTTTGGAGTAGGGTGAACCTTGAAGAATGGAGTCAAAATAAAATTCTTCGCTGAGAGTTTGTTTTCCATCCCAAGATTAAAAAGTACTGAAATCAAATAAAAATTTGTCGAAAATAAAATTTCTGAATTAAAAGTCATGTCATTCTCACCTAGGTTAAAGATAGGGAGTGAAATTGTAGACCATTTTTCTAAGACAGCCATCTAATGTAACATAATGTAATGTAAACATAATAGAAAAACAATCGTTATCGCTTTTACATTTAATCTTCATCGTTCCCAATATACTACACTCCCCTGGAAACAGACAAAGTTAAGTGCAAAAATTGTTACTCGATACTGTGTTCACACCCCTTCAACGACGGTCTATACCGTGACCCTCCGCAAACACTGTCCCTTCAACATCCGTCCCTTCTGGTACGTAAAATATTTATTCTTACTATTCTCTAATGTTATTACATCGTACTTTTGTTTTATTTATTCAAAAGTCTTATCTCTGTTTTTGGTTTGACATTAGGGATGAAAATCAGTGTTTTAGGCCTTACAGCATAACTGATTGCAAGAAAATGTCAAAATTTTTATATTTAGCAATTCACAATAACTTCATCCCCTGAAGAAATATTATTGTGCTTTTATTGCGTTTTTCATTTTGGGTTTTATACTCTTTCATTTTCATTTATACCTCTCTCTCTCTCTCTCTCTCTCTATATATATATATATATATATATATATACAGTAGAAAATCAGTAGAAATCCGAAATTCCAGTTAATCTGAACCAATTTTATTTTCGAAAATTATATGTAATTTAGAAGATTACCTGAAAAGATTTAAGTATTCATGCTAAAAACAAAAAAGTACCTTTTCTGCATGCATAATTTTGAGTTCGCCGTAAGATAAGGTAAGGTCACTTCGTACAGGAGAACATCCATTACTCTAATGAAAAGGGGAGACATATTCTCTTTGCATTGCTTTTGAATAAAAAAATTCAAGAGATAGTAGTACTGAGTACTTATAACTTACATTTTTTTGCACACGTCTTTTTCTTTTCTATTTTTATCGGAATTTCGGGTAATCCGAATTTTTTGTAATCCAAACAGGCACCGGTCCCAATTAGTTCGGATTAGTGGGGTTCTACTGTATATATATATATATATATCATGAAAGTCAAAGATGTTGAAATAAAATGGAGAGACTGTAGTAAATCGGTAAAAGCGTGAACAGTGTTAGCATATAGCTAAAAACACTGTCCTTTACCCCGAACATTATGATAAACCAAGAATTTGAATGAAATACAAATAAAAGAAATGAATTTACGAACCTATATATTTCCTATACCTATATATTTCCATATTATTTTATCTTCCCCTTTTATATATATATTCCACTTTCGTTTATTTTCTCTCTTTAAGAACTTTCGGCTTTTTCTTACCGCAGATTTTTTTCTTGACATTTTGTTTCATGAATGTTTATGTTGTATATGTTGCTTTTACATTTCTGCTATGTTTGTTTCTTGTTTGTTATATATATATATATATATAATTTTAGATGTGTATGTGCCCCCATGGACTTCTGGCAACCAATATTTTTAGACCCAGTCCGCCACTGCTTACTGATTGTTTCTTCATGAATATTTTCTGAACTGATATACATGTTTATGTACCACTAGTTACATATTCTTACTTTTTATATAGCTAAAATTGTAATTAAATTAATATTATGGTTCAGAATTAAAAAGTCGGCAAACTTTTAGACACCTTTGGATCAGTGGCGACACTCACTGTTTATTGAGTTGTTGCGATAGAATAATTAGTACAGTAAGAGAAGAATTTATCTGTATAATTAGAATAAATTGTAAAAGAACGTGTGTACTTCAAAGTTTCATCCTGTTATAGCAATGTAAATAAGCACATCATCTTCATCAAGTTGCGATCAGCGTCATCTAGTGTTGCAAATCGACTTCAAACTTAAACTCTGGTAATAGTGGGAATCAGTTGGTTGTGCGTTTGTCTGACTTTTCCGATCAAGGTGAATTTAAAAGTTGATAATATTGTTAAATATCTAAGAAACAGGAAGAAAAAAAAATGTTTATGCCAACAGGCTTTCAATGAACTTTCCAAAAAAAAATAGCAAGTTTTCACCACTTTTAAAGTTTAGGGTTGAATTAATAGTATATATATCAATCTACTAATATTGCTTAGTGGCTGGTTGGTGGTGGCGGGTGACGGGGTTCATAGTCCGCTTCAAAACGGCAATTTCTAGACCGCTTCATTGCGGCAACCTTTCGCCATGGAGAGCCGCAGGCGTAAGCCTGAACTGCTCTCAACATGGCATTGCAAAAAAACCCCTCTAAAAAACCGAAACAAATCTCAACCATGTTCACCTGCTGTCGCCGGCTGGCTTTTTGCGTTTAAAATATTCGATATTATAATTCAGCTTGCATTAAGACTTTTTATTATATATATTACTAGCTGTTCTCCGGGAATATAATTTCAACTGATTCTTTTATGCACAATTTGATATTCATGGTACCTTAACAAAGACCTGTAAAAACCTTTTAAACTTCAAATTGCGATAGACATAATCTGCGTTCTTTTTATAACCTTACACTTTTTCTGTTCCTGTTCGTGTCATGTAACATATAAATGTACGTTACTGACGCGAACTTTACTTTCTTATTCCTTACGTAAAATAAGCATTTGATTTCAACATTAAAATGGCGCGGCACATTTTGTGACCAGCAGCATGTTAATTGGCTTAAAACATGCTGATTAAAAGAATTAAAACATAGCAGCCATAATCGTTCCGTTTGCTGGATTATTTCCTTATGTATTTATTATCTTTATCTTGAGGACTTCTTTACAGATTTCACAGGAAAACTGATCAGATAAAAGAAGAAAGATAATCTTAGAAGAAAAGAAAAAAAATATCTTAGCTCTCAACAATGGAAGAGAAACACGCAATTAAATATTTGTTTAAATAACGAAAAAAGTTTTAATTTCATTGTAACAATGAAAAGTATTGTAAATTATGCCAAAAAATTATTTTTTAAAATTTATTAGAATCAGATTAAAAATATAACGTACGGCAATATAATTGGTATCATTGAAAAGATAGAAATGATTTTTGTGCTATAATATTTTCGAAAGTTATTAAGGAAAAATGCCAAAATTTCGGTTAACTTTTTTTCATTGAAATTCTAATTAAAATTCCCAGAAACTGCACAGAGGTGCACATTCCCAGCCTTCAAAGTATGTTTGTTTCAGGAGTGGCTGATCAAAATAGAAAAATAAGGCCAAACCTTGTTAAAAATGAGGCCAAATTTGACAAACTGATTGAAGAGCTCATTTGTTATAAGAAAAAGGACTATCCTTCATGAAAACAAATCCAACTTGATCGGCATATGTGCAATTCTCTATTATTAAACTAAAACGAAAATAGAGCCTAAAAACGCAAAAAATTAATTTAAGGCCGAAGGAAAATTCCTAACACCAAGGGCTTTGAAAAAGCCCAAATTTCCATAATTTGGCATTAAAAAGGCCATATGGCAACACTGGTTTGTGCCAAATTTCGTTGCTCTAGTTCGAGTGGTCAGCCTGTACTGCACCAAAACACACTCACATACATGTAACAATTTCTGCCACAGATGGGGGGGGGGGGGGGCGGAGTGCACGATCTCTATAGGCCACATTCTTGGGGCCTAATAATAAGTAGATCATTTGGGAAAGCTCGCTCATTTAACTTAATAAATTTACTTTCCGAATAGGGCTGGAATAAAATAATCATTGGCTATTACATTTACATAAGTACCTCACGCACATACACAATCAACCTCCTTTCTCTCAAATCATTCAGAGAGAAAATCGAGAAGAAAAAATTCGACGGTAGGCTGTCTCTGCTAAACGACCTTACTCAACTGTGACTTTCTGTGACTAAAGTAGATCTATATTACTATTAACTCTATAGTCTATAGTGACCATAAGTCTAGTGTGACTCTATCTATGTAAAATTCTTCGTTATTTTCACCAACTTTGGAACTCGAATGTGACTAAACCGTAATTCCAAATTCTAAAATTTTCTCTGTAATCTTCAATGTCTACCTTTCTCTGTTAAATGAAACTGAAACCAACTCTCTATATTATTTGGTTGCGAAGCTATAAGCGTTTAACTTTAGCACGAAATTCGAAGTAATTCAACAATTGAGGAGTAATATTTCGCGTGAACGTAAGATCGATGAATGAATTGCCTAATGTTCTTGGATAGTGTGCGTGCGCGCGCATCGGCTGCTGTGACGTCACCAAAATTTTTCATGACTGGAACGAACTTTCAACATTGATTTTGAACACGATTTCGAACTTTGCAGCTCGACTGCTACTAAACCGTAATTCCAAATTCTAAAATTCTATTTCCAATCTGTAATGTAACCCTTTCTCTGTTAAATGAAACTAAAACCAACTCGCTATGTTATTTGGTTGCGGAGCTATAAGCCTATAAGCGTTTAACTTGAGCGCGAAAAGAGTCATAATTTTTTTCTTTCCCGACACACCATTAGACCACTATGGAGAGACATAAGTCTACTTCAAAAGGGAGGAAAAGAAAGCATAATAGCTGATTGATGAACTGATCAAATTTGTTTTCATGTCCTGTCTTTGCTATGGTGGTGAGCGGTTCTTTAGCGGGCTGCCATCAGCCTCGTTCTTCTTCCTCAATGGGGAATTTCAGCATTTTTTAAAAGCACTTGAAAGCCATCCGTATTTGTAGAAAAAATCATTCCAATTTCAAATATGCAAGTGAAATTTTACAGAAAAATGTATTTAAATATTGAGAGCGAAAGATGCACTGAAATAGCAGGAATCATGATGCAATCTGAAACGCACTCTCATTGGCCGAGTAGATTTTGACGTCAAGAGTGCCTCCCTTCGCATACTTCTCTTTCGCTACTTTTGTACCCTGCTTTGAATCAAGGCGTTTGTACCAGCTAACATTTTAAAAGTGAAGTTTTTAGTTTTTCTACTATTCAACGTTCAATTTTACAATGGATAATGGTTTTGTACAAGATAAACCGGATAATTTGCCAAGGATTGATTCGACAATGATGGCAATGTAGGTCAAGAAAAATTCCGATTTTATGATGGCTGTGATACGAGGAATAAAAGCACAACGGTAAGTTTTCACCTTTTTTTGTCTTATAATTTTTTCCCTCTCCGATTGTAAGATTCTCATGTATTACAAACTTAAGGCTAAACAGTATCTTTTTTCAAAAAAAAAAAATTGGAGGCAATAGTAATAAAATGTAATCAATGACTTTTTTTCAGATTATATTATTAAATAGAATCCGATTTTTAAAAAGTCATTTTAGAAAGAGCTATTATTTTAAACTTTTAAAAAATTGACATTTTTGAAGTTTTTTAAGGTTTTATAAAACGTATTTTTAATATTTTTTTTAGTTACTTTAAGTTTCTTGGATTATTGGAAACAAAAGTAACCATGATAGTGAAGATCTGATTATTTTTTGAAGTTTAATAATTATTTTTGTAACTAAGCCTGAAAAAAACTTGAACATTTAAAAAATATTAACTTTGGTAATTTAAAAAAAAGAACTAGAATCTCGGGCCAAAATCCATACTAATTCTTATAGTATATATATAATAATCAACAAAAATAAAAGTTTGAGAAAAATGCATTTAAACTTTGTAAACGCAATAAACAAAAACTAATAATTCTTGCAGAGATCTAATTTTTTAATGTGTTAAGAATGTGTTTTAATGTGTACCCAAAATTTAGAAATATCCAGAAATATACGAATTTCCCTCGAAAACTTGGTTTTTTGTGTGATAAAACTATAAAAATACAACTTTCTGACTCAACTATAGAGAAGAAAAATCAGGAGTAATATAGACAGCTGTTGTTTTACCGCATTTAAAATTACTTTCTTCCACAAATAACTAGCGTCCCCCCCACTATAGAAAATATTAAATGTCTAAATAGAAATTGGTACTATTTCATTAGCAGGATAACAACCATCACCGAATAAAAATGTTGGCAAATGTTGATTGTAGAAATAAAAAAAAAAAAAATGAACAATCAAATTGTTTACTGCGGTTGGATATATAAGGTTTCTATTAATGGTGCGCAGCGTTATAAATTTCTTATAATTTGCACGAGTGCTATATTATGGCTGCTGTCCTGCTAACGGAAAATTACGCAAAATGTTTTGTAAAAACACATTTGGAATTCAAAAGTAAATTTGCACTATCACAAAAAGCTATGAACTTTAATTGAATGTAGTGTATAACAAATTTATAATAGTATATTTTTATTGCAGATCTGCAAAAGAAAGCTACGGGGATAATGCCATAGGGTAGGTGAAGAAAGACGGAGATCTGTGCACTGTGAAAGGAAGAAG
Source organism: Araneus ventricosus (assembly GCA_013235015.1). Classification (NCBI taxonomy): domain Eukaryota; kingdom Metazoa; phylum Arthropoda; class Arachnida; order Araneae; family Araneidae; genus Araneus; species Araneus ventricosus. The sequence goes on along the minus strand of BGPR01022150.1, from coordinate 1,985 downwards.
TACGCCGGAGCACAGAGTGCTGAAAAAAGCTTATTCTGTTGTATTAGTATGCAACGAGTCAGAAGATGTCATCCTTTCTGTGAAGTGTGCTGGCTATAATAATTGATGAGCAAACTAGCTTTTTGAAGACTAATTTTGATTTTAATACATTCATTGAATAGAAAGAATTTATTTTGTATCAAAAAATTAATTCTGCGAATTATTTTGTTGAACTACAAATGAAAACGAATTTTATTATTAAAAAGTCGTGAATGTAAACTAATTTTTAATATATTCTTGTTGATTTTCAATAGCACTGTAATTTTTTTAAAAATATAAGAAACATTCGAATATCCATTGAAAAAATTTATGCTATAAAATAACATGAGCAAGTTTTTTTTTTTTAAAAAAAAAGATTCTTAAAGAAGCTGGGATGGCCCCTCAAGGGGTAAAAAAATAAATTCTATGTAATCAAATGGGAAAAAACTAATTAACTTTAACTATTTGCTTTAAAATATCTTATTTTTTTTTGCTATAACCTCACCTTATACTTCTTTTAAAAACAAAAAAAGATAACGCATTCTGAATTTAATGTTTTTCATGATATACAATTTTAATACGTATAATATAGATTAATAACTCGCATCAAAATGATCTCTACAGACATGACGAACGCTGCGTGCTGATAATTCCGGATTTAGCTTCGGATCTCTCTTCATCACTTTACACCACTTCTTGCGAATAATATAATTTTTTGGCATATTGATAAATAATTTATCGGGTACCATTACAGTTGTATTAGGACATTTAGGAACAATACAATACTTGTGTCTTACCGACATTATCTTATCTGATGCGATAGTCGGAAAATATAAAAAAAATAGAGAATCTCTATAGATAGTGAACGGGAAGGAAGCGTGCGTCTCCCCTGTCTGGCAACTTTGACGTCAGAACCGTTTCGCGCCAAAATGGATCGTTTTTCCCGCGAATTCTGAGAGGCGAATTTTGACTTCAAATTTAAAAAAAAAACTGTCTAGAATTTTTTAAAACTGTTCTTGTTCGTTTCGAAGCATTTTAAATCGATTTAAAAAAATAAAAAAAAAATGCTGAAGTTCCCCTTTAGTCCTTCTATTTGGTTGTCAGCAATTGTTCTGAATAAGACAGGTACGAGCCTGGGGGGGGGCAGCATCCACTGGTGGTTATGCTAGTCTGCTTCTTTTATTGCAGCTCTCACAGACTGCAGCTGTCATTGCTTCCTGCTACCGATGCACGTGGGTGTTGTTTATTTTTCCTCTGAAATGGGGCTATTGTTGATCTCTGGCATTAAAAAATTTCGCGGTCTTATTCCAACGGTAAGTTTTATCCCGATCCACTCGCGTCAGGTGGTTTATTGCCAGTCGGAATTCAACCATATACGCTGTTCTCACTACGCGAACCCCATCCTGTCGCTCCTTTGCCACAGGAAGAGAAGCCACCCGCGCTTTTGGGGAGAGTATTGGTTGCGTGTCGCTCCTTCAGTTACATTTGATTCGTATTTCAATTTTCACTTTTTTGGAAATAATTATCAATATAAATGAATAAAGTTTATGGATCGCGGACAGAGACCAGCAAGTAGTCTCTTCCGTAGCGGCCTTTGTGCTGTTGAGTGGTGAATGTTTGAGAAAAGAAACGGCGAAACGCAAAAGGAGTTGGTGGGTGACATTATTGAGTAAAAGTCGGAAAAGATAACTATAACACTGAAACTTATAAAATAATATTTAAATAAACCGCTTAAACAAACTACAATCAAACTAACTCCCATATATTTGGCATTTAAATGAACAAAATCCTTTCAAAAAATTGTTAACTGCATTTCTTAAGGGAATATGTGTTAAGTAATTTGACAGAAAAGTATTTTAAGTTTTAATAAATAATTTAACCTTTTGACTTCGATTTTTAAAAATTTTTATCCAATTTTCTATGCGAATTTTTTTAAATAATTTTTTTATCCAATTTTCTATGCGAAT
>BGPR01022149.1:6138-25699 GCA_013235015.1 Araneus ventricosus | reverse complement strand
ATTTCTTCATATATATGTATGTATATTTCTTGATTATAGTTTTTTTTTATTTACAGTTAAGTTCTATTTACAAATTACATGATAATGTACTTTTACTCCTTTGAAGAAAAAGTTGTTGCAGATTTTGCCGGAAGCAATTGAAAACTCAAACAAACGTGCAAATGGTACAAAATGCATACGATTTATCTTTTTTCAAAGCAATAATAAACGAATATTCCTCGGAATAGGCCTTGGTAAATACAATATGATATTTCTTTTTAGATTCTTTCGATGACATCAGATCTGGACTGGTGGAGAAATAAATACATGACAAAAAAATATATATATTTCGGCGATAACCCTAACACGACAAGATAGGCAGAAGAGATAAACATATTCTCCCTAATGCGCTAGACAGTCAAAGCATGTGCCGAAAACCCATGGCGATGGTCACTAGTCAACGAGCTTGGACATGATACTGCGGCAAAGAGTTAATGAAGAATCCGTAGGGGAATGACGTCACGCATTCGAAATTTGAGAAGAATGTGGTCGCGGCAAGCGCTGAATTTTTCTTTCGTCGCTCTTTTACTGCTTTATTTATTATTACTATTTAGTTGCTCTGATTTCTCGAAAATACTAAAAAGCTGGAGGAAATTGTTAAAAAGTTAGAGACTCCCGCCAAAGAAGGAGAGTTGGCAGGTCTGTAAACAATATATGATTAATAGAAAAAACTACCGGATAGTAAATCTACAGTTATGTACCATTACTGTAAATGAGTAAAGAAATTGGCCTAACAGTATTTACAGAAACAACAGAAAAAAAGCTCTGCAAACTATGAATACAGAACATGAAATTTATTTTCTTACACAACTACTGTAGGAGATGTGCTTTTACAGGATAATGTGAAACACAAAAGGGTTAAAAGTGCATTGGAAACCACTCAATAAAACCAGAATTTTAAAAGTGCATTTTTTTTATTGGCAATACAACATATGCCATTATCTTACAATCAAAACAATTTGACAGTTGAAGGAGCTAGAAATGATATTTAACTCAAAGTGAAAAAAACTGTAATCTAAAATTAAATAATATTACCGAAATTTATCTAACCATCAAATTTTGAAATAATTTACAAGAAATACCACAATGAAGAAATTAAGCATACTTTGCATAACTTAATAAATAATATTCATCACACAAAAAATAGTCCTATTACAGAAAATAGGACCAATAGTAGGCTGATGATGACCATGCAATGGGTGTGACAGAATTTGCAATAAGAATAACTAAAACAATATTGCGTGCAAGTGATCTTGATACATAGAAATTTAAAAAGAGACACAACATGTAAATTAACTTTTTAATAAAACTAGAAACCTTAGGCTCTGCCAGAAAGCAGATTCACCCTAATTCAGTGCAGACAATCACATAGAGATCGTTGCATTAACAGCGATATAAGTGGCACTAAGTAAGTTCCTATGGAATCTAAACTTTTAGGATAGGTCTTACTCTTTGACAGAATGGAACTTTGGAAAATATATTTTTTTCCCTCCAAATCCTAATTGACATTCTATAGACATCTATGTGGTAACTATACTTCACACCTCTACAATATTTGGGCTTTTAAGACAAGGACAACCTCTCTTGAGCAGAAATTTATTTCTTCTGTTTATATGGTCTTTAAAATTTCTTAACAAATACAAAAGATAAATTCAGTTGAACTATATCAAAAATACGCTCAATAGTCATCTCTCCATAAAATTTTTCGTCATTTTTAAACTTTTTGTCCATTGTTATTTTGTTTAACAGACATCGGGTGAAATCTTTCAATCTGCAAATTGCAGAAAACACAACGTGGGGAAATGTTCGGTTAGGTAAAATTTCCAATAGGAAATCCTGGCTGAAAACAAATGAGATGCGTTTTTTTTTTTTTTAATCTTCTTTATAGTGGAATGAATGACGTATATTTGATTTCATTACAACAGTTGGGGAAAAGTATTATAATATTTGAAAAAAATAATAACTTAAGGAAAAAAGTTACATGACAATTAAATTTCTACCATAGATAAGATTAGAAAGGAAGGTTAAGAATTTTACAAAATGGATTTTTGATATTAAATGAAAAATGTCCTTTTGTAAGCAGTAAGCATGTTTTTATGAATTGTGATGCACAAGAGTCACTTTACCAATTGCTTTATTCTTCTCTGAATACTCTCCCGTACAAAAGTTCAGTCATCGGAGAACTTTTCATCATCATCACTTGATATTATTGTTGGAGAACTCTGAGCTGTGGTATCGTTCCGTTGTGAATCAATCTAGCAGAAATAAAGTAGAATTTCACTTTAATTTATAAGATATTTAGAATTGGAAAAAGAATTTTCGTATTAAATATCAATCTAATCAAGTTTGATTGTTTTTTTTCTGAGATTTCACCTAAAAAAAGAAAGAAATGCTTTTATCTCTGTTTACTAGCTAAAATTAATTTAATATACGGTCCCTAGTGTGTTGGCTCTATTGAGGCGGAGTTTTCCGCTAACAAAATTAATTTTATCTCAGGATTCGCTTGTAGTGATCGGTTTCGATGAGATGGCCCCACAGATCATGTGAATCAGGGCACTTTTATACAATGGGTCATCCATTGATCCAAATTTTAATCACGCGATTAATATCGGAGTTTAAATACAAGGTGCACCTGATCTTTTTTTCAGCACTCTACTTCCTGGTTCGATAAAGATACTTACGGAATCATCATTTTCATCTTCTAAAGCCTCTTCTAGGAATTTCATGTGCCTTTTGGTACTTGAAATGTGTTTTTGTGATAGTTCAATGTGCTTCCGGATTGCTTTAAGTCTTTTCCGAAATTCATCCTGAAATTGAAAAAAAGGAATAAAAAAGTTGTTACAGTCAAGAAACGTCTAAAGTACAAATAAGAAAAAGTGTTTGATCCTTCCCAGATAGAAATTTTAGTTTGCAGCAAAGTTCACCTCTACGATTTATTTTAAACTGTTTTCTTGATTTCATTAATTTTTTAAATTTTGCGTTGAGAATATGATTTGAAATCAAAGAGAGAGAGAGAGAGCGATTTTCGCTAATAACTGTTTTGCTAGTAGAATAAATTATGAAAATAGAGTGGAATGATATGCTGATTCGAATCACTGATTGATCCGAATCAGTATGTCATTGAAGAAGATGCAATTTTCTTAATCCCCACACATATATAAAGGTGATACTATTGTTGTTTTTCCCCCTCTTCCGGAGAATATGTCAGGATGTGAGTGTGCCGCGACCTGTTATGAGATATGGAATACTCGTGCTTATTTACATATGCTAAGTATTGCTTTATTATCTATCTTGTGTTATGGTTACAAGTAGTAACCATGTTGTGCCATCATAAATGTCAAGTTAAAATTTAAATGGTCTTCTTCGTCATTTGTGTGGACCTCTATCTTTATTAAAAATTAAATTGATCACTTCCGGTTAATTTTTTTCACAAGATAATCGAATATACATTTGGAAATGAATGAATAAAATGAGCAACGGGCAATTCTTTCAAATTAAAAAAAAACATCTCGCGGCTTTGCTACCAGCGGGAGCCGGAACCTAGTAGCTTCGCTAGCTCATTGAATGTAAGGAATATGCGTTTTTTAATTACTCGAATGAAGCGACAAAAATTGTGCTCGCGATGCCAGAGCCATTTGAAATGGGCACCCGGTAAATTTAACTTAAAAAAACAAGCTGAGGCTTGACTAGCTGCGGTAACAGGCACCTAGTACATTCACTCGCTCATTGAATGCCAAAATAATTTTTCTTAACCCTTCTCGATAAGATTTAATCATGGAATGGTGCTGTATAGCATGAAAACCAATGACGAGATAAAGTCGTCATTTTACCAGAAGGGGTTAGTTAATCACATTTACCAGTGAAGTTTGATGAATAAGATCACATGGGTTGGTAATTATTCATAATTACCGGATCATTGGCAAGTATTCATAATCGGTAAATTATTAAATAATCGGTATTTGGTTATTATAGATAACCACCGGTGATTATCTACAATGAACGATTATTCACATTGACTGTAACATTGTATATGTACATATTAGAATTCTACAAATATTAAAACACATGTTAAGGGCACATAATAAAATTCGAAATAGAGTAACACTGAAAACAATTACATTGAAATACATCAAAAAAGAAATAAAGAGTCTGGTTATGTCTGCGTTGAAATGGTGATACAAACTAACCAGTTACTAGCAGCTGCAACCGGTGCATTAACATTGTGTTTCTGCTTTGTGTCGAGAAATGAGCCATAGTCTCTGGTGTCGGAGAGTTCGGCTCGTGTAAACATTTGGTTAAGCACTGTGTCGGAGTATTTACACTTGTAGAAACAGATTTGATGTTGTTTGTGTTGGGATGTATTTGCGGTGACACAAGCAATCTCCACTTGGAACCCAAGGGAGTTGTAGGCACCAGGACATATATATATATATATATATATATATATATATGCAGGTGAATATGTGCAAAATACAAGTCTAGGACAGTGGTGCGCAAACTATTTTCATTTCTGACCACCCCCCCGCTCTGTGTGAAACTTTTTCTCGACCCCCAAGGGGGTCGCGACCACAGTTTTTCAAGAATGGATTTTTTTTAATTTAGCTACCCGAGAGGGGTCGACACCCTCGGTTTGAGCACCACTGGTTTAGGATAGCATGAAAACAACAACACACAAATAAGAAAAAAATTCTAATACAGTACAACCTCGAAATTCCGGACTGCTCGGGGGTTTGGAAGGTCTGGATTTAGGAAATTTCTGGATTTTAGATTTACTTAAACCAATAGAGATCTCAAAGTTCTGATGTCACCGTGTAGGTAAGTTACGTCACAATTAAGCGCGCATGTGCAGACGTCACCAGAACAGACCCGGGAGTCGCAAGGCAACGGCAAATGGTTGCCTTGGACGGTTACGCAACCAACCGACACGATGCTGATGTACACGTTGACGTCAATTCCAGCTACTCCATATGAAAACTCGTTTTAAACAATAAATGCATAAAGAAAAATTCAAAAAATGATACAAAGACAAAAAAATAGTAGTTTAAAGTGAGTAGAATGACTGGAATTTCCGCATGTTGCCTCAAGCCTTCTAGTTTAAAATTTATTTAGCTAATTTTTTTCTCGTCATGAATTGAAAAAAATCGTCCGGTTTACAGAGGTTTCCGGATTTTCGAGGTCGGACTGTATATCAGTATTATGCATTTGGAACGTAATTTTACCATCAGATCGAGAAAAAAAGAAGAAGAAAAATCCATTTATGCAACTTACCCGAAGAGGTAATGGGAGAGGACCAGGGTGCTGCTTAACTACAGGCTTCGTTGTCACAGGTGGCACCATCGGGAACTGCAACTTGATGTTCCCTTGCCTGCTAAATGGAATCTGTTGTATTTCCGGAACATGCGAAGCTCTCGAAGCCTTTTTGGGCCGCCTTCCCCGAGGAGGTCTGTCTTGCATCTTCAGAATATGGGATTTGAAATGGTCAGAATTGACCAATTCTTTTGGCACCAGGGCCCACACAGATGAGCTGTCTGCTTGGCTGACCACCGCTAGAGATTTCTTCGGCGTTTTCGAACCTGTAAAGAAATTTTTCGTTTGTCTGGAAATTATGCTTGCGTTACCCATGGAATGCTTTACAAGGAATAGATATACAGTAAAACTTCGATTATCCGTCACCGTCCGGACCAGGGCTGTGACGGATAACCGAATAGACGGACAACAGGAATCTATTAATACATGTGTACAGTAACGCGATTTCAATGCTCGCTTGGGACGAAAATGAAATCCTTTAAAAGTGAATAATACATTCATGTTCTATTGAATTTCACAAAACGATCGATATAAGAGTAGTAACATACAGCTATGTATTTTAATACTGTACATCTACGTTTTCAGACGACGACGCATAACAGAAACTGACGGTTTCTGTAATGCCTGGCGGTTTCCCTGTTTTTAAAAATCAGTATCAGTACCTTATTAATTTTCTACCAATCAAGTAATTAAAATTATAGATATGCTCAACTCTCCGACATGTGCGGGAGGCTAGGGAGCATTTCGTGCCTCTCCTTGAAATTGATTGGCAGTGGTTTCACTGCATCTTACCTATCTTCCTAGAAATGTAGAATAGAGAAGTTTCGACTGCAGACACCCAATCTCCAAAGCCCTTAAGCAACAATTCCGATCTCTCAGAGGTGTCAGTTTTACCCTCTCCATTTCTATGATTTTTCTTATTTTTAGTTATTACTCAAAAAACACAATGGATTTAGTATGGTGATTAAATTTCCTTTTGGAACCACGCACAGATATGTTTAGTGTTCTTTTTCTAGCTAGTTTCTCTTGTTCTAGTAGAATGCTAGATGTTTTTAATTTGTAGCTTCACGACGGCCTCTTAAAAGTACAGTCTTTGCGAAGAGAACGATTTGCAAAAATAAAGTGAACAACTTTCTTCCAATAAAAAGAAAGAAAAAAATTTCGTAAATAAAATAATTATTTTGATCATTGCAACAATAATACAGTATACACCATAATATGATAAATGAAAGCATTTGTAACGTTTTAAATTTTAATTAAGCATACATTCCTGTTAATTATTATATAAATTAGTGCTTTTCCGTAGAATGAATGTTTTTTGTCAATCCGTCATCTCCTAACAAGATATTGGAAATATCTGAACAAGAAATATCCTTCACAGTTAATTTGCCGGCAAATGCCGTGGTTAGAGTATCAACATTCAGTCTCGATTTCTCACATGTCCAAAAATCATTAGCAAGTGAACATACCCTTTCAACTGCTGCTTTAATTCTAGGGCAGTACAACAAAAATTGAATAAGAATAAATGTTCTTATTCAATTAAGAATAAATGTTCACATAAAATACGTTCAGTTTTGAAATGCATGAATATTTCCACCATCTTTTATCATTTTCATCGTGTTTATTTTCCTATTGTATTAATTTTTCAGAGTTTAAATCGAAATTCGGTCTTCTAATTTCAAATATTGAAAAGAAGGGCATTTTGGAGGACACTTTTCGAGGGAGGACAGAACTTACAAAAGGAGGACTGTTCTCCCTAAAGGAGGACGGTTGGTCACCTTAGCAAAAATGGAATATGGAATGTTTTTTCAACAATGTGGAAATAAAATAACATGTACAAAAGTAAATATAGATTGGGTCTTTAATTATAAAAATGAAGAGTCTGTTGATAAAGGAAAACGAGCGTACGATCTGAGAGATTGCGAACCAGCTGTGTAACATATAATAATCGCACAGATTTAGGGGGCGCCATGGAGTCAAAACATGACTGCGCTTATGCCATTTTTTTAAAGCAAGATAGGATCAGGAGATGTAAAAATATTAAAATGCCCCAGTCACCCTTGTTAAGCCAATGCCACGGATAAAAATCTCTTATTATTTTCCGTTCCCCACTTACACTAGCTACGCCACTAGGACGCATTAATTAATGCGTTACTTTTTACTTTCTCCTATACGAAGTATACAAAGAGAAAGTATTGTAATCGTCAAAAAATTCGAACTCAAGATTTTGACGAATTTCCACGTTTTAGACCTCCCCGAGTCCGAAAAACACAATTTGGGAATTATGTCTGTCTGTGAACACGATAACTCGAAAACTATTAGAGCTACGGGGATGAAATTTGGTATGTGGTCTTTACACATAATTTTTAAGTTTCTGTCAAATTTTGGACAAAATCCGTCAACGGGAAGTCTGTCTGTCTGTATGTCCGAAGTCATGTGAACGCTATAACTCAAAAACTTGAATAGCTAGATGGATAAAATTTGGTGCACAGTTTTATCGTCATAAATGTAGGTCCGTATAAAATTTTGTGCCAAATCCGTCAAAGGGTTGACTGTCTGTCGGTCTGTATAATTTACCATTGAAACCAATCCGCTGTCTCCACGCGCATGCGTACGGAAGCAATCATCTGTGCTCCCGAAAGGAGCGAATTCCGTCAGTTTGTCCTTGAGACGGCAAGAGTGAAACCTAGCGGTGTGCGATAGATGCGTTTTAATCGGTACGCATCTCTTTGAATTCTTTACCCAGATATTTTTCAATCACTATAATGAAAACCCTTCTGATAGTCATTGGATTCTGGATAACAGTAGGTTCGAATTTTTTTAACCACGCGGGGGAAGGAGAAACGGCACCTTTTGGGGGAAGTATACGAGAAAGTTTAGGGGAGAACACTCCCGTTTGTTAATGTCAAATACGATGAGGGGCGAAACAATACTATGCCCCGGGCGCCGTTTACACAAGCTATGCCACTGATGAGGAGTGCTAGCTATGCCACTAAAATTCGAAACATTGTTAACCCCTTCCGGTAAAATGACGGCTATAGCTCGTCACTGGTTTTCATTCGATACAGCACCATTCTATGATTAAAACTTACCGGAAGGGGTTAACCAGCTGTTGCCATCTATCTGAGTAAATGAAACCGAAAACTATTCTCATTAGTAGAGTTAGTTGTATCATGTTAGCGATAGGAGAAGATCACAGTTAAGGTCTGCTTTGCATGGCTAAAGTTATCCCCGAAAACTATATTTTTTAGATGGTTGTAAACCACTTATTTTGTAAGGATTTCTACGACATATTACAGGTTCCACGCATGCGCGTGGAGAGTCGGATTAGGAAAATTGAATATGCAATTTGAACGCCTTTTGTTAACCGATTAAAACAAAAATTAGACACGGGTCTGCAATTCAGATAAGAAGACCACAGACAAAATTTCATATATCTAAGCCTTTGTGTTAATGAGTTATCGCAGTCTCAAGTATGCGTTTTTACAGACAGTCAACCCTTTGTCGGATTTGACCCAAAATTTTACTCACCTACATCCTAATGATAAAACTGTGTACCAAATTTTATCCATCTAGTTATTCAAGCTTTTGAGTTATAGTGTTCACATGAACGCAGACAGACTTCTCGCGGACGGATTTTATCCAAAATTTGATAGAAACTTAAAAATTATGTGTCAAGATCACATACCAAATTTCATCTTCGTAGCTCTAATAGTTTTCGAGTTATCGTGTTCACAGACAGACACACAGACATACATAATTCCAAAATTGTGTTTCTCGGACTCGGGTAGGTCTAAAACGTGGAGATTCGTCAAAATCTCGAGTTCGAATTTTTTGATGATTACAGTACCTTCTTTTTGTATACTTCGTATACGAGAAAGTAAAAATTGAAAACTATTTCTGGAAAATCAGCACATTTTTCCCGTTTTACATAAAAGATATTAAAGCATTTCATTATCCTAACAGGAACTAACTTGGAAAGTGTAAAATCTCTGCAAAATAATACTGACGTTTTTATTTGTATTATTTATACGGATTTTTCAGACATAATACTTCTTTTTCTTCAAATTAAAAAAAAAATTAAATAGAATTTTTCTAAAATTAGTTTTTTTAAATTTATTTTTTCTCGTTTAGTAGGGCAAAAGACTTCCAAAATTATACTAACTGTAAACAGAAAAAACTAACGGTAAATAGGTTAAAATCATATTGATATAAAATAATTCCTGTTTTTTCGACTAGGTAGTGTTGATTAGATAAATGATTAATTTTCTTGATAATTTTTATTTTTCAAATACATTCTTTTATTAGGATGGAGCAGCAAACATGTCAAAATCAAGACCAGAAAGTTTCCGTTCTGTGGAAATATTATGCGCTAAGTAACACCTCTCTCCCCCAAGCTCCTAATTCAATGATGGGCGAGGGATAATTTGACGTGGTTGAAACCCGTATTTTCCAGGACCAGTGAAATAGAATCCCTGGTCCTGGTAACGGTTTAGTCTATATCAGGTGAAAGCCGGGAGAGATGAATGATTTCATTGAGATCCAAAGTGTAGTAGCAATAGCTTAATTAAAGAGTATATAAATTAGTCGAGTTACTGATAATTAAGTTCTGAAAATATTAAAATAATGTACTGCCAACGGAAAAGCGGAAGCGCACAAAATTTCAAAGCTGCAGTACATCAGGGAAGCAGTGTCAGATCGAGTATAGAATTCCGTCTTTACAAGCACTAGACAAGTTGAATGAATGTGCGCCCTGAAAAGGCACGATTTGTTTTATATTTTTAGAGTGTGAATGTGACAATGAATGATAAGATTATAAAAATATATATATTTATTTACATTCAACATACCAACACTAAATTAGACAATATAAAGAGACGGTAATCATTGGATCGTTATTGAATAAAAATGTTCTTGTAAAAATGTTCTTATTGCATTCGTCAGAAATGGAATTCTGGGATGGTAAGCACTGGATCGTTATTGAATAAGAATGTTCTCATTGCATTCGTCAGAAATGGAATTCTGGGTTGGGAATCACTGGATCGTTATTGAATAAGAATGTTCTTGTGAGAATGTTCTTATTGCATTCGTCAGAAATGGAATATGGAATTATGGGATGACAGAAGAAATGTCAGAATGCATTCTTACTATCCAATGAAACAAAAACAGACTGTTCATTCTTACTATCCAATGAAACAAAAACAGACTGTTCTTACAGCCAATAAGATACAAAGAACTAGAACAGCTGATATTCTGATGCATTACACTACAGAGTATCTCGCCCAGTGACGAAAGGAACGAAAGGCCGTAGATGAATTCGAAATAAAGCCAGTTCACAACGAGGGAAACTCTTCAAGATATTTGGTATTCAAGATTTCGAAACGAATCCATAAAACTTGAGAACGACAAGGTATGTCAGCCGTCCATAAAGATACTTCGAGTAATTCCACCTTAAGAGGGGAACTGAAGGTTTCGGCCACACTAAAATCTAAATAGTGCCTTTCTTCTAAACCGAACCTTCACGATAACAATGGTATAAAGCATCTGATGAAATCAGGAGCGGCTGGAGACGCAGCACGTCCCGAGCAACAAGTTGCAGAGAAATTTTGCGCTGTTTTACGTCGTACTTCTAAACGCAAAGCTTTGAGAGACAGCAAGCCGAGTAAGTTGAATTATAAATAGTTAAATAAAATATTTCATTACATTATAAATTGCTTAAAAATTCTGGTAGTGGTCTTTAAAATTGTCTCTTGATAAGAATTTCGTTCCTAAGAGATGAGGCGGACTTTTAACTAAACTAGAAAACATTTAACCATAAATTGTTGTTTTCCCACATATATATGCGAAAGTGATCACCCAAATCACTGGCATATATGCTTTTAAAAGTCTTATTTAACATAATTGAAATTGCAAAGTAGATTTGCAATTAATTAACTGCAGGTTTTTTTATTAACTCCCGAGATTGAAACTTTTTTAGGACACTTCCTTCTTCTTCGAATTTTTTTAATATATGTGCTGACTCTGTATTTTAAATTAAATAACATTTGTATACTTGTTCAAATATACTTTTTTTATTCCCCCACAAATTGGTCTGCATTTGGTGTAACGGTGCATTTCTCATTGTCTGTATCTGTGTCTGTCTAATATAGCATATATAAATACAGTAAAGCACCGTTTATGAGTTTCTCAATTATACGCCGTTTCATCACAGTCCCGATTCCTACGTATTCGTTCTAATGATCGAATACTTCGTTTCGATGATGCGTCGTTTACATCAGTCCCTTGAAAGACGTATAAACGGTGCTTTACTGCATTTCTGATGACTTCATTTTTATTACGCATACATTTTGTATTTTATATATGTAACATTCTATATTGTGTTTAAGTATTGTATTTACTTTTTCCTGAAATCACCCTAATTTGAAGCAATCTGAGACGAAATCTTTTGATTGAAGTCTTGCTCTGCAACCTCAAATCTTTTCCAACTTGCTCCTCAACCTTATTTCGAGCGGCTTCTGTGGCCAGACTTAAAATGCTCTTTAGTTAAACTTATGAGGTCTTCTCAAGGTTTTACGTTCGCACGTTTTACACTCAGATTGAGGAAAGGTGCACCGGCACTGGAACAAATGTCTCAGTCAGTCAAGCTAGTGAAACTTTCGAAATGAATTCTTCTGACCTGGCAACTCTCTCCAAGAAGCTGTCAGAGCTGCCTACGCCAGGAAACTCGGCTGCAAAATTCGTTTCATAAGTCGATGCCTGTGCCTGGGAGTTTTTTTTTTTTTTTTTCGAATATTACAAACCTGGTTCGCTTCTTGCTGAGCTACTCGGAAATATTCTTCTATGGTTTTGATAATTGTCCTCTAGTTTTCTCATTAAAAATAATAAGCAGTTTTTTATATCTTTCAATGTACTTCCTCTGTCCAACTTTAGTTTCCCCATAAGGAAATATTTTATAATGTCGCATTTGTAAACAATAAAAAATGTAGCAATGAAAATTGCTGGAAGTCATTACCGTTACCATACAGATAAGACATATTCAAAGGAAACGGTCAGCTCTTTGTGATTCTCGGTAATATTTTGAGATTTCGACACTTGCGCCAAAGACAGAACGTACCACCGATATGCGTTTATAAAATTACTATTCTTAATATGCAGTATAAAACCAATGAGTTTTGTTTCGCGTGTTTTCACACTTTTTGAAATAAATAATGGTTTTTTTTTACTTTTCGAAAACCAGATTTCTAATTTTGGACAAGAAAAAATCAGACAGATAAAGTTAGACGGAAGCAGTATTAAATAAAGGAGATATATAACGCAGTGCTTTGATGTGTTAAAGTTAACAATTATTTTTTTAAGATACTTTATTATTTTTATCACTAATTATTTAATGATGTTAAATAACTTAATCTTTTATCATTACCATTAAATTTGATTAAGTTAACAGTTTTTAGAAAAAAAAATAAATAAGGCATTACTTTTTGTCTTAATTTTATTGGAGTGTTTGTGCGAAGCCGATTAAAAAATTGCGAAATTCAGATAGGAAACATTTCCGATAGTAAATGGAAATTCATTCTTCCTAAAGCGCACATCGGCCTACCTGTTTTTCACTAACGCTGATTAATAGTGAGCCTGAGGATGGAGCTCGCACATTTGTGCTCCGATTGATGTTCCTGTGCGATGCCTTAAACCACTGGGTCACCGGTGGTCTCTTTGTATTTTTAAATGGAGCGAGTACAAACCATTTTAGAAAAGGGGACATTCAGTGGCGTAGCGAGGGTAAGTGTCGCCCGGGTCATAAAATGATTTTTTCGCCCCCCCATCATCATCATCAAGACCCTAATTGTATAAACGGCGCCCGGGGCGTGATATTGTTTCGCCCCTCATCGCATTTGACATTAAAAAGTAACATAATTGCATTAATTGATGCGTTCTAGTGGCGTAACGAGTGTAAGTGGGGCTTGGAAAATAATAAGAGTTTTTTATCCGAGCCGTCATCAGTGGCTTAGCAAGTATTGATGGAGACTAGGGCATTTTATTATTTTTACATTCCCTGGTCCTATCTTGCTTTAAAAATGGCATAAAAGCAGTCATGTTTTGACTCCACGGCGCCCCCTAAATGTGGCGTCCGGGGCATCTATACCCCGCTGGCCCCCCCCCCCGGTCGCTACGCCACTGGAGACATTTTATTCGATTGAAAGAGCGAAATTACGGAAGGCGAAGGTACGGAAAGTATTTCTTTGTGACTTGCGAACTCGTGTATATGTTACTGTGAAAGACCGATATCTGGCAAATGTCGAGATTCAACGGTGAATGTCCGTTTCTCCTGTCGGTGAATGTTGATAATCTCCGGTGAATGTTTGTGGCATGTGTCGACATTCTCCGGTGAAAGTCGACATTCTCCAATTTCGGTCTTTCACAGTAACATACTTTAAACGCTTTGAACTTGGAAAATGTTTTGCTATTCAGGTAGATTTCTGCTGGTAAACATTTATTTATAGCTTTCACTTCAACTATTTTAAGACACTTTTATTAGTGCACTAAAGATAACATTTTTAATTTCAATTATTTTGCAATTTTTTAGCTTTAACTAATTATTAATCAAAGCAACATTTATGCGTTCTTAAAGGGACTGGCGTAAATCGACGTGTGAATGAAAAGACGTATAATATAAATTTTAATGAACAACTTTGATTATTACCAATTGAATTCTACGAATGCAAAATCATTTAAAAACATTAATTTCAAAGTTTTAAAAAAATAGTACTAGTATAATAAATACTACATAGTATGGAAATCAATAATTAAATTTTAAAATTAAACATTTGCCATAAATGCGAGCAAAATCGTACCTTTATTGCATATCTTGAGTACGAATTATACGTTTCTAATGCGATTTTTGTGCATATAAGTAGGCGTTTATTTTAATAAATCTTTAACTATCGTCTGAAGTGCTAATTGCCGGTGTGTATTAATAAATGCAACGGACCCTTTTTCAGGTGCGATTATTGTATGCTACACAGTTGGTTCGGCAATCTCTCAGATCATATGCTCGTTTTCTTTTATCTACAGACTGTTCCTTACGAATAAGAATATTGTGTATAATACTGTGTATATTTACTTTTGTACAGATTATTTTATTTTACACAATGATGCAAAAACATTCCATATTCCATTTTTGCTAAGATGACCAACCGTCCTCCTTTAGGGAGAACAGTCCTCCTTTTGTAAGTTCTGTGTCCTCCCTCGAAAAGTGTCCTCCAAAATGTCCTTCTTTTCAATATTTGAAATTAGAAGACCGAATTTAGATTTAAACTCTTAAAAATTAATACAATAGGAAAATAAACACGATGAAATTGATAAAAGATGGTGGAAATATTCAGGCATTTAAAAACTGAACATATTTCTCATGTGAACATTTATTCTTATTCAATTTTTGTTGTACTGCCCTAGAATTTAAGCAGTTGAAAGGGTATTTTAATTTGCTAATGCTTTTTGGACGTGTGAGAAATCGAGACTGAATTTTGATATTCTAACCACGGCATTTGCCGGCAAATTAACTGTGAAGGATATTTCTTGTTCAGATATTTCCAATATCTTGTTAGGAGATGATGGATTGACAAAAAACATTCATTCTACGGAAAAGAACTAATTTAAATAATAGTTAACAGGAATGTATGCATAATTACAATTTAAAACGCTCAAATATTTTTAATTTGAATTTATCATATTATGGTGTATTATACTGTATTATTGTTGCAATGATCAAAATGTTAATTTTTTGTACGATATTTTTTTCTTCCTCCTTTTCATTGGAAGAAAGTTGGTCACCTTATTTTTGTAAATCGTTCTCTTCGCGAAGACTGTAGTTTTTAGAGACCGTCGTGAAGCTATAAATTAAAAACCACTAGCATTATACTAGAACAAAAAGAACTAGCTAAAAAAAAAACATTTAGATATCCATGCACGGTTTCAAAAGGAAATTTTAATCACCATACTATATTCATTGTGTTTTTTGAGGAATTATAATAATCAACATCTTAAAATAGGTGAATAAAAATCATAAAAATGGTGAGGATAAAATTGAGACCTCTGAGAGATCGGAATTGTGGCTTAAGGCCTTTGGAGATTGGGTGTCTGCAGTCGAAACCTCGTTATTCCACACTGCTCGAATGTTACGAAGATAGGTAAGAGGCAGTTAAACCACTGCCAACCAATTCCAAGGAGAGGCACGAAATGCACCCTAGCCATCTCAAAGACATTCCGCACCTGTCGGAGAGTTGAGCATATCTACAATTTTAATGACTTGATTGGTAGACAATTAATAAGGTAAAAATTGATACCGACTTTTAAATGTACAGAAAAACAGGGTTAACCGTCAGTTTCTGTCATGCGTCGTCGTTTGACAACGTAGATTTACAGTATTAAACTACATATCTGTATATTACTACTCTTATATCGATCGTTTTGTGAAATTCAATACAACATGAATGTATTATTCACTTTTAAAGGATTTTATTTTCATTTTCGTCCCAAGCCAGCAGTGAAATCGCGTTACTGTACAAATGTATTAATAGATTCCTGTTGTCCGTCTGTTCGGTTATCCGTCACAGCCCTGGTCCGGACGGTGACGGATAATCGAAGTTTTACTGTATATCTATTCCTTGTAAAACATTCAATGGGTAACGCAAGCATAATTTCCAAACAAACGAAAAACTTCTTTACAGGTTCGAAAACGCCGAAGAAATCTCTAGCGGTGGTCAGCAAAGCAGACAGCTCATCTGTGTGGGCCCTGGTGCCAAAAGAATTGGTCAATTCTGATCATTTCAAATCCCATATTCTGAAGATGCAAGAGAGACCTCCTCGGGGAAGGCGGCCCAAAAAGGTTTCGAGAGCTTCGCATGTTCCGGAAATACAACAGATTCCATTTAGCAGGCAAAGAAACATCAAGTTGCAGTTCCCGATGGTGCCACCTGTGACAGCGAAACCTGTAGATGAGGAGCACCCTCGTCCTCTCCCATTACCTCTACGGGTAAGTTGCATAAATGGATTTTTCTTCTTCTTTTTTTCGATCTGATAGTAAAATTACGTTCGAAATGCATAATACTGATATACAGTCCGACCTCGAAAATCCGGAAACCTCTGTAAACCGGACGATTTTTTTCAACTCATGACGAGAAAAAAATTAGTTAAATAAATTTTAAACTAGAACGCTTGAGGCAAGATGCGGAAATTCCAGTCATTCTACTCATTTTAAACTACAGTCGAACCGCGATATAGCGAACCCGGGATATAACGAACCCTCGGTTACCGCGAACCTTTTACATGGTCCCAACTGAAGCCCTATGTTAATAATGTATTTTCATACGTTTACAAAGAACAGCAAACGCTAGCGACTCGGTTACAGCGAACTGAAAATTTCTAAAACTTCAA
Source organism: Araneus ventricosus (assembly GCA_013235015.1). Classification (NCBI taxonomy): domain Eukaryota; kingdom Metazoa; phylum Arthropoda; class Arachnida; order Araneae; family Araneidae; genus Araneus; species Araneus ventricosus. Next base: position 8,923 of record BGPR01022149.1, on the reverse strand, counting down.
ACTTTTCACTTGCCCAAAGGAACGTTCTTTATTAATTGTGGTCAAGTCAACCCAACTTCTACAAGAGTTACCCCTTTTGCATGAAATACTCTGGTCCAGACACCACACTCATCGCCTGTTGTACCTTTTTTAGAGTCGCTGCTAACCCCATAAGTGAGACAAAGGAACAACAGGAAAGGCTCTTTACAGTTTCTATCTCCCCTCCTCCACCCGGTGACACCTGGACTGGTGTCAACCAAGGAATTGGGGGGGGGGGGGCCTTTCTGGTCAGACGACCTAGGAGCAATCACGTGTTTTCTCTGCCATTTTAGTTTAATTGCTTGTCATTCTGTGAACTTTGCAGTGACCATGGCTAACGTTAGCAAGCGAATTATTTAATACTTGGTTTGTCCCTAATTAGTAATGAAAATATTTTGTTATTAAAAAGTTTATTATAGAAGTAGTATCTTAGCATGTTAGGACATTTTTTTGAAAATACGGATACAGCGAACCTCGGTTAAAACGAACTTCTGAGTCGGTACTTTAAGGTTTCGTTATAATGGGGTTTGACTGTACTATTTTTTTTTTTTTTTGTCTTTGTATCATTTTTTAATATTTCTTTATGTTTTTATTGTTTAAAACGTGTTTTCATATGGAGTTGCTGGAATTGACGTGAACATGTAGATCAGCAAGGTCTCGATTGGTTGCGTAAAAGTCCAAGGCAACCATTTGTCGTTGCCTTGCGACTCCCGGGTCTGTTCTGGTAACGTCTGCACATGCGCGCTTAATTGTGACGTAACTTACCTTCACGGTGACATCAGAACTTTGACATCTCTACTGGTTTAAGTGAATCTAAAATCCAGAAATTTCCTAAATCCTTCCAAACCCCCGGAATTTCGAGGTTGTACTGTATTAGAATTTTTTTTCTTATTTGTGTGTTGTTGTTTTCATGCCATACTAGACCAGTGGTGCGCAAACCGAGGGTGTCAAACCCTCTGGAGTCGCTAAATTAAAAAAAAAAAAATCATTCTTAATTTTTTAACCTCCGTGGTCGTGACCTCCTTGGGGTCGAGAAAAAATTTCACCCAGAGTGGGGAGTCAGAAATGAAAATAGTTTGCGCACCACTGTCCTAGACCTGTATTTTGCACATATTCACCTGTCCTGGTGCCTACAACTCCCTTGGGTTCCAAATGGAGATTGCTTGTGCCACCGCAAATACATCCCAACACAAACAAGCATCAAATCTGGTTTTACAAGTGTAAATACTCCGACACAGTGTTTAACCAAATGTTTACACGAGTCGAACTCTCCGACACCAGAGACTATGGCTCATTTCTCGACACAAAGCAGAAACACAATGTTAATGCACCGGTTGCATCTGTTAGTAACTGGTTAGTTTTTATCACCATTTCAACGCAGACATAACCAGACTCTTTATTTCTTTTTTGACGTATTTCAATGTAATTGTTTTCAGTGTTACTCTCTTTCGAATTTTATTATGTGCCCTTAACATGTGTTTTAATATTTGTAGAATTCTAATATGTACATATACAATGTTACAGTCAATGTGAATAATAGTTAATTGTAGATAATCACCGGTGTTTATCTATAATAACCAAATAAGCCGGTTATAATGGATAATTTATGAGAATTTATCCCATTTACCGGTTATTATGAATAATTACCAATTTTCCGGTTATTATGGATAATTACGAACCCATGAGATCTTATTGATCAAACTTCACTGGTAAATGTGATTAACTAACCCCTTCTGGTAAAATGACGACTTTATCTCGTCATTGGTTTTCATGCTATACAGCACCATTCCATGATTAAATCTTACCGGGAAGGGTTAAGAAAAATTATTTTAACATTCAATGAGCGAGTGAAGATATTAGGTGCCGGTTCCCGCAGCTAGTGAAACCTTAGGTTGTTTTTTTAAGTTAAATTTACCCGGTGCCCATTTCAGATGGCTCTGGCAGCGCGACCACAATTTTTGCCGCTTCATTTGAGTAATTAAAAAACGCATATTCCTTACTTTCAATGAGCTAGCGAAGCTACTAGGTTCCGGCTCCCGCTGGTAGCAAAGCCGCGAGATGTTTTTTTCTTAATTTGAAAGAATTGCCCGTTGCTCATTTTATTCATTCATTTCCAAATGTAAATTCGATTATCTTGCGAAAAAAATTAACCTGAATTGATCAATTTAATTTTTCATAAAGATAGAGATCCACACAAATGACGATGGAGACCATTTAAATTTTAACTTGACATTTATGATGGCACAACACGGTTACTACTTGTAACCATAACACAAGATAGATAATTAAACAATACTTAGCATATGGAATTAAGCACGAGTATTCCATATCTCATAACAGGTCGCGGTAACATCTTCTCCGGAAGAGGGGAAAAACAGTATCACCTTTATATATGTTTGGGGATAAACAAAATTGCATCTTCTTCAATGGCATGCTGATTCGGATCAATCAGTGATTCGAATCAGCATATCATTCCACTCTAATTTCATAATTTATTCTACTAGCAAAACAGTTATTAGCGAAAATCGCTCTCTCTCTCTCTCTTTAACTTCAAATCATATTCTCAACGCAAAATTTAGAAAATTAATGAAATCAAGAAAACAGTTTAAAATAAATCATATAGGTGAACTTTGCTGCAATCTAAAATTTCTATCTGGGAAGGATCAAACACTTTTTCTTATTTGTACTTTAGACGTTTCTTGACTATAACAACTTTTTTATTCCTTTTTTCAATTTCAGGATGAATTTCGGAAAAGACTTAAAGCAA
>BGPR01022148.1:0-25700 GCA_013235015.1 Araneus ventricosus | reverse complement strand
AAACTGATTAAATAAATGTAGAGTGTTGATTTAAAAAAAAAAATATTTGATGTTATATGCTCTATTTTTGCTCTTCTGATGCAAGAGTAATTAATTTCTTGATTATGACCTAATTTTAACATTCCTTAAATATATTTCAAGAAATATCGTAATTCTTCTGCTAAACACTGGTTAAATTTAATGAACTATTAATTTATTGAAAGTTGCAACTTATAAATAAGACATTAAAACAAAGAGGGATGGAAATAGAGAAAGTCATGTGGGACAATCTTGAAACTTCAGTGAAACATTGTAATTGTTTCTGACATTTCTTTGAAACACTCGGAAGTGATTGTGACTACTTTTCAAAAGCCATTAAAACTGCAGTGAAGTGAAAATCTGATGTAATTTCAAGTAATTCTTTTTTTTTTCAGTCATTTCATTTGTGAAGAAAAAAAAAAAAAAATTCCAATTTCCTCATTTTGCAGAGTCTATTTCCTTTTTGGTTTCTCGGTGTTAAATAATAGTGTAGCTTGTTTTTAGGGATGATGAGTAAGTTCTGGAAATTGCAGGATTTGTATTATTCTTGCTGTTATTATGTAGCTGATAATAAATCAAAATTATAACTTTTCACAAATCTAAAAATTCTGGAATTGAAAACATAAAGTGCAGAATTTCAGCTTCGTCTGGAGGAGTATTGTCACCTCTCCTCCTTTTCTTTGCAACAATGAAGTCTGTTTTTATTTGCGATTCAAATTTGTCATTCTTTTTTAATATTGACACTGTCCTATATGCAATTTTTTAAAAAAAAAAAAAATCCTCATTAACCTTGTATAAGTGATGGAGTGCTGTATACTTAAACTTGTACTCAGCTTTAACGTTATTTGATTGTTTATTCAAGCAATCATGTATGTAGTAAATTTTGCAATACAGTACTGTGATGTACACAGACTTGTTTTATGGGGGTGGGGGTTCAAAAGCAAAAGTGAGAAAAAAAAAAAAAAAAAACCGAAAAACGATACCTAAAAACGAAGTCGACAATTAAAAAAAAAAAAGTAAAACAAGATGGTTTGAAAAAAAAAAGCTCATGGGGAGTTACTTTTGGTAAGTCTCTTTTCCTTTATTTAGTTACTCTACGAATACCGGCACATGTTGATTCCGATTATGTAATATCACGTGCCGGAGAATTCTAGGAATTCTATTGCACATTAACCCTTGCGATTTTTTAAAAAGATAATTAGTTTTGATATCCAATCTGGGATCACTTAAAAGAGTTTTATTATGCTTGCTGAGTAGAATATTCTTCAGTTTCGTCGGCTATTTCTATACGTTTATATTTTTTCAATCTATATATTTATGGTAAAAATTTGGCTACAGATTATACTTTTTAAAAAATTTTTATCATCAATGTTAAATTAAAGTCTTCATAATATGTTTTGTAAATACAATGTTATGGAAGATACAGAAGTATTCTTAAAAATCATATTTAATGCACCTTTCAAAATGACAAAAACAAATTATTTGGCCGAAAAAATCTAAAAACAAAAAAGGCTACTCCCCTCCCCATTTTTCCCGTCATACTTAACTATCCGGACTTTCCAGGTATCTGGAAATCGGCGTTTCCCGAGCATTCCGGTTAGTTAAGCTTTTACTGTACTGTTATAACTGAAAAATTGAAACCAAACAGATATGGAAAGCAGATCTACACTTACACTTTTAGATTATCGCAACAAGCCAATTTCTTTTATGCATGTAATTTGATAAACGAGACAGAAATATGGATAACTTCATACCAATTTGAGGCATTTAAAAAAAATGCAATGGGTATTTTAGCTGTCTTCTTTCTTCAGGTGACAGAAAGCGCAGCAAGTCCGTCAGACAAAGGCTTGGATAAAAATGCCAATAACAAACTTGAGAAAGCATGTGATTGTGGTGCCAAGTATGATAAAGCCATTAAAGATCTCCACACTCGTTTGGAGGAAGAGCATAAAAAAGACAAGAACAGAACGCTTAAAGAATTTTCAGAAAATGTGAGTACCTTTCTAAGCAGTCTATACTTATAAAAGGCAATGTTTGTGTGCGTGTGTGTTTGTCTGCGATGTCCAGATGAGTCTATCGCACTTACAGCCATGAAATTTGGCACACAGGTAGTCGTAATGGTGACTGAATGCACCTCGAAGCCGAAATTTTAAATTTTAATCTAGAAATTTTTTAATTTAATGTTTTGTGTTGTTTTGGTTGATTTTTCGCACTAATTTCTCAATAGAATAGTTTCGAATAAGTTTACGACAAAAATATGTATACCATCAGAAAGAGCATGCGATTTCCATTCTAATGAAGTTAGTTTTGAATTTCTAATGTAATTTACTGAATTTCGAAAAATAGTCACTTTTATGGTAATTTTTAATAAAGATTTCTTTAAATTATTGCATCTGACGTTCTAACATCTCTATAATTTTCATTTTTTTTCATCCTACAAATGGAACGTTTTTGTCAGATTATTTAAAACAAGAACTATTAAAATATCTTTTCGTTTTTTAAAAATTAATTTTTCCCTGATCGGTTCAAACAGTTTTTTCATAGCGAGATTTAACAGCGAGAGCTTCCCCGGACCATCCCACAATGCATTGTTGCAACGTGACCTTCTTCGCGGCAGGTGACGTCATTCGCAAAGAAAAATAAGCGGGAATATCAATAATGTGTATTTTTTGTTTTGATTTTGTTTTCAAAACTTTTTCGTGCCATTGTGGGCACTTTTTTCGCCCACTTTTTTGAAGTCCTGATTCCACGGGTAACGCCGTGCGCGTACTGCTAGTCTTTAATAAAATACACTGTCATATGGTGGAACTTGTCTAATTTGGAGGTTTTTAATTTGAATTCAATGGAAATTCAATTTTTTTCTTTGGTGCATTGAATATCCTATTAACATGATGTTAAAATATCTTCTGTTACTGGAATTCATTTTAGTTATTTCCAAGTCGAAAGTAAAAATTGTTTTTATTTCTGAACTGTTTTTATTAGTTGAATATGTTTGTACCTTGTGCCTTTAGTGACTGTAATAAATTTTAATACCCTTTTTCTCTTAAGGATTTGATTGCTGTACAGTATATTCAATCAAAACATAAAAAAAAATTCTCACTTTTTTAAAAACTTGAGATGCATTAGAAGTGAATTTATTTTTATTAAATAATCAATGTATTCATAATGCTGTATAATGTTTCTTTATTAAAATTATGCTTTAACTTTTTCCAGTTTTAAAATAAATATGATTTTTTATTCTTTAGTTTAAGTAAATCTTTGTACTTTTATGTCACGATTTTCCATTCAAGACTACTAGAATTTCATTACTTGATCATATCCATAAATCTCAGTCTTCATTGTTTCTACCCATTTTGAGTTTATTTATTTTTTTAACAAATGCAAGTTGATTTGCAAGTCTAGTGCAGTACTTTTTTTTAAAAAAGGACTCTTCTAGCAATAAGCCAAACTACTTGACTGCATTTTGTTTTACTGCATCATTAAGACTTTTAGGGCATTTTGATATTTAACTTCAGGGTTATTAAATATTTCTCTTAAAGCCTGTAGAAGAATTAGGATGCAAATAAGAATGTGAATTTGTTGAAATCTAAAAAGTGGAATTGCATTACCTTCAAGCAATATAATAATAATTTAATTGAAATATTCAACTTTTTTGTGGTTCTTAGTTCCAATAATTCCTTTTGTTTCACGGTAGAGCTATGAAAAACTAGGTATTTCATGAATTGGGTCTTCTTTATTGATCAGTGAAATCTGTAACTGATTGTTTGGTAATTAAATTATGTCTCAAAATAATTAAAGTTATACCTCAAAATTCAAATTTTGCACAAGTACAGAACTCGAGTGACATTACAACTTATGTGTTAGCACATTCATGTATTTGAAATCTGAGATGACATAAATTTAGTTAAAATTTCTGGATCATTTGTCAAAGTACGATTATCTTTCTATTATATGTAAGATTCCAATTTATTTTGGTAATAAAAGAGTGAGTGGCAACAGAACAACAAGATTATGACATCAGAGTTGTAAACATCATTATTCGCTCATAGCTATGTATCACTGTTCGCATTGTCGCTAAATAAATCTTATCTATTTTTATAATCTTTGGCTATCTTTTGATTCTAAATTTATATTTAAATTCATTGACAATCTAAAACATTTCTTTTATACTTTATATATAGCATTGTTAAAAAGTTTTAAGTAGTGTATTAAATAATGCATTGCTAGCTACTTATTTCCTTATTATTATTTTTTTCCAGCTGCGCAAAGAGTTGCAGATGGAAAACGAGAAACAGAAATATTTATCCTCTGCCCTCGAGAAGCTTCAGCAAGAACATCAAGAGGCCATGCGGAAGTTGCAGGAAGAAATTGAAGCAAAGCATAAATTACAAATTAAAAATATCACAGAAGAACATAAAAATTTCCTTTCTGAAACAAAGAAAAAACAATGGGTAAGCAAATATCTTGTGTGTTCTTTTTTTATAATTATAGTCAATAACAACTGAAATTGATAGGGAAAGGTATGTGCTGTATCATTATTGTTTTGTCCATTAAATATTTCTGAATATCTTCCTAATATATTTAGAAGCAATCAGATTTTGCCCAGAATATAATTTTAAACACATGGAATTCATATTCAGAGTAATAACTATATATATAAGGCCAAAAAATTTTAATTTGATGCAGGTTTTTCAACAGTTGCGAGATGTATAGAAACATGCACCATGCCATTCGCCACTGATTCAATATCTTGGTATTTTTATATGTCCTTTAGCTGTGATCAATGTCTCTTTTACAAAGTTTACATACAGAAAATATTGTGATTTAAAAAAAAAATGGGTGTAGAGATTCTGGTGAAAGAACTACCAAAATATCTACTTGACTAGTTTACTAGTCGAGTTTTGGAACTACTGTCTGTCCTCCATGAGAATTGTCATCTCCAAATTGTCTAGTTTATGGCGGTTACTATAGCAACTAGTTATGTTAGGAAAGATCCATTTTGAATAGGAGGAATCCAACGAAAGTCGGGGTTTTTTAATTCTTGGCGGCAGTTAGCAGCGGAACACATTTGAACGAGCTTCTACTTACTAGGAAATGGATTCTTCCTACGATAACCTGTTTCTATAGTGACTGACGCAAACTAGTCAATTTGGCGGCGTCAGTTCTTGTAGCAGACAGACAGTACCCGAGTCCAAAATAAGTGGGGTTTTTTTACATTCTTTTATTTAACTTCTTTTATTTCTGTGCAAATCGTCATCTCTAAGAATTAAAAATAAATTTTAAAAAAATGCTGAATTCTTAGAATAAAGAGCATACATATACAAACTGATGCAATTGAATAGATTTTTAAAAATAATTTTAAAATGATGAAAATTTTTTCTTCTGGTAAGAACTTTTTAAATTATTACCGAAAAAACATCAAAATTATGCAATCAGTCATCATCAGTACAAAACCATCATTCAGAAAGGTAATTTTGAATACTGTTAAGGGATTTTTATTGAAGCCAATCTAGAACATTTAGTTTTGTAGCAGAAAAAGTTTTTGACATGCAAACAAGTGACATCCTTATGTGGAAGTTTTTGAAAGAAAAATTCTCTCAATTTTTTCCTTAACTTTTTTATATCCAATCCAATGGTATTCAATATTAAAGATTTTGGCAACAATTTGATTGAGCATTTTGCCAACGTTTCGGTGCTTGTAACTTGACTTTAATTCCAGGTATTTTGATGAAAATGGTGTCATCTTAAAGGATTTTAACTGCTCTTTCAGGATAGGTACTTTTTAAAATGTAGATCTGCCAAAAATCTTTGAATTTGGAATTTTTCACGATTTTCAGCAAAATCATTTTATCTGTTATAACTTGTAAACGGTTAGAGCTGGGACAGGGTTGCTATAGTGTTTTATGATCCCCATGGGCCCTTCTATCGCCCTTTTTCGTTTGGCAGAATAGGTCAACCTCACCCTGTATAGTTTTGTATTTAATGTCTAGATCTATGTTTCTATGTTTTATATTGCTTTGATGACATGTACTATTTTTTTCTTCAATGAACCGTTATCTGAAAAATAACTTATCCGAAGACCCTAGTTCCCAATTATTTCAGATAATCAATTCTCTACTGTAAATATTATTTTGAAAGAAAGCATATATGGAATTGGTGTATAGAATGCTCAATGTGTATCAGGTTTCGTACGCTCCTTGAAAACTCCTCAACAACGATTTTCATTTTCAAGCACTATGGAAACTCCTTGAATTTGGGTTTTACTCCATATAAACTCCTTTATTTTCAATTTTTAACATTTCTTTTATTAAATGTGTACTACGTTTCACCGATAAAAAGGATTCTAAATCGTCGCCGTATCAATTAACCAGTATTTTGCGTTGCTCTTTCCACGATTTGATGTTCATCTCCTATCCAAAATTTAATAATTGGTTTTAAGTGCCAGTCAGTAATAACCAAAACAATAGAATGGTGCAAATTGAGACTGTTATTTCCCTTGGATTATTTCGAAAAATTAACTATATTTCTTTAAATTGTAACATATGGTTTGTTGTAAAGGACATATATTGTGATGGGGGAGTTGAAGGAAAATAGATACTATTAATCAATTTTAGCTAAATTAGTTTTAACAATCGAGAAATTTCGTTAATTTTATTTTCTTCATATACTATTTTATGAGCAATGAAAATGCCAAAAAACAGTTTCTAATATCTAAATCCATGTCTCTCTTTGCACCTCTATATTTTAAATACTGGATCACTATGCACTACATAAGGTGCACGGTGAGGCATGAAAATTATTTAAGAATTGAAATTCTAAAAAAAAATTAATGGAAATAGTTTTTTATTTGAAACATGGTAAATCATGGCATGTAATGAACTATTTGAACTTTTGGGGTAGTTGTATAATTTCATAAAAAAATGTGTGTCTAAGCGGCACCACTCTACTTTCATATAAGTAGATTTAACATGGCATTCTTGGATAAATCAGCTTAGTAAAAGAAATAAATATAATCACATTTATTTGAGTTATTAGCAATGTTTTAAATACTCTAATATAATTTTTGTGTACTTTAAAAAGGGAACCCTTTTTCATGGGTAAATATTGACTCCTTGAAAATTTTGAAAATACTTGAAAACTCCTTAAATACTCCTTGAGTTTTAATTTAAAAAATCAGTAAGACCCTGTGTATGTGGCATAAATCCAATTATTTTAAATGTACGTATAAAAAGGCTTGATTATGCAACAAGACCAGGGTTGTCGATTTTTTTTATTTAAAAAAAAAAAAAATCGATTTATTTGATTTAAATCGGATTTTTTTTATTTAAATCAAGATTTTTTTTATTTTAATGATTTTTTTAAAACTACATATATATATATAATATTTGTATATTAGACAATGAGCCCTACAGTCATAGAATTATATCCTCTATATATGTAACAACATACCAATCATTAAGCTGTACTTTCTTTAAAAAAAAAACAAATAAAAAAAATTTAATTCAAAAATGTAACAACTATTTAAAAAATATTTGTAAACTAAAATATAAAAATAATATACTTTTGAGATATAAGACAACTTTATTAAGGAAAAATATAATAAAAATTGTCTCTAAAAATCTTACATTTGAACATTATTGCAATATAAAAAATTTGTTGTCCCTAACACTATTTAGTTTTCTCCAGTATTAAAATGAAACTCATTGCATTTTACTATGTTCTTTCTTTGTGAACATGATCCTTTCACAATATTTATTTTATAAAAAAGGAGCATCTCATACTTTTCATTTTATTGTGTTGCTCATTAGAGATTTTTTAAACCCTTTGCGGCGAAGTGTGCCAGTTAATGGCACACCTAATTTTACTCGCTTCTCAACCGTTAAATTCAACTATAAATGGAAAATAATAGGTTTAGGATGGGGCTAATAGTACTCCTTTTAGAATGTATGAAATTTTGTTTCGGAAGAGGAATTATTAGAGATAAAGTTTTGGAAAATTCCTTGACTCGGAGATGAGAAATTTTTCAGTTCTGGACGTTTAACAATTTTAGCAAAGTAACTTGAAAATTTTGATCCAACATTCTTGAAGTTTTAATTTATAATTTACTGTAAGATTCAACAATAATTTTTGAGTGTATCAAGGTGGCTGTATCTAAGGGGGTTCTCATGAGGGGGGTGACCCAAAACGGGGATGCACCCCCCCCCCTGGAATGAAGTAAATTTTTTTTAAAACTTTATTTGTAGATTCTATGTCTAGACAATAAACTAAACCTATTCATGATGTTTTCTCATCATATTTTCAAAAAATTATTGCCTTGAGCCGCAAAGGGTTAAAATCTAATTTGCTTGTGTTTTCAAAAATAAAGATATGGAAAGTACTCTAGTTACATCAATTCAATAAAATATTTTTTTATGTTCTATATATTCTTTCTTTAAATATGCATTTAAAAATACTTTAAAATCACTATTTAAAGATACATGAACAATTTTATTTCATTAAAGCAGTTTAACTTGATATTTAAAATAGTGATTTAAATCAGTGATTTTTAAAAAAAAATCAGTTGATTTAAATCGGTGATTTTAATCAACTGATTTTAATCAACTGATCACCGCAACCCTGAACAAGACATCTGTTTATGTAAAATCTTCATTCTGATTGAACATTCTGCATCTTCTTTTCAGTGCTACAATTGTGAAAATGAGGCAATCTACCATTGCTGTTGGAATACCTCATATTGCAGTGTGGAATGCCAGCAAGTTCATTGGCACAAGGAGCATAAACGCACCTGCAGGAGAAAGCGGTAATCGCCAAATTCAACACCCCCCACCCCCAAATCTGATTTTCACCCGTATCCCTGCAACAAACGACCCATCATCAGAGTGGCCGAGATCATTGTAGTTAAGCATCAGGGTGTCGGGATATACTATTTTGTGTCAAACTGCAGCATAATATGCCTTAATACCGTGTTTTCTTGTTATTGTACAAAGGCAATAAATCTATCTATGAACGTTTCACTAGATTCATCGGAGATATTATGCTGTGAGGCGTTGTTGAATTTGTATGTAGTGTTGCTAACTTCAAAGAATTTTAAGTGTTTTTTGCTATCGTGCAAAGACTCATGGACTGCTGTGTTTTAATTTGATCTGTGAAAAGAATGTCAGATTGTTTTATTTAAGTCCACTTCCTTTTTTAAGAGTATTTTTTCTCAAGTATTAACGATTATTTCCCTCCAGTCAGCTTGAAGGATAAAGCACATTTCATTACATCATCGCTGCAACGTTCATTCAACTGAACGACGACTCATCCTTTTTATTTCCAGTACACGTTTCTCCGAAATTCATGTGCAGCTGAACTTTTGTTATTATATCGTGTCCTATGGAACATTTCGGTGTTATGCATGACAATTCATATTTTAAAAAAAATGAAGCACAATTTAATGTTTCTCTATGGTGCAAAATTGTCAACATCTGAAGATATGACGGAAACCTTGATTTGTAGTGTTATGGGATTTCTTGCATCGTCTTTCTCTTGCCTCTCAAATTAGTTTCCAAAAAATGGGGGTGATTAAAAAAAATACTCCAACTTCAGAAGGTTGTGTTTTACAAATTTAAAAAAGGTACAATTCAATGTAGCATTCTAAAGTTATAAATACAGTGGAGTCTCCCTATAACGAAATCGCTTGGTTCCAATTGAAAAATTGGTTATAGAGAAAATTTCGTTATACGGAGATTAGAGATTTTTGCAGTTATTTAAGTAAATGTTCCAAACTTTTCAATAGGTGCGATAAGTTCAAATGTATTTAATTATGATTTCCAATTAAAAATGAAGTAATATATATCATAAATTTGTTAAAATTATACTAATTTTTATTGTATAAATAAAATGCTCAAAAGTTAGACAATTCACCAATTTAGGGAATAATATGTACTAGCATGTACTTACGTTTCTTTTACTTGAAAGATTCCGTTATTTTGCATTGCTTTGCATTTCATGATGTTAAATTTTCAGAAAAATTTTCACATTTTAAGAGTGAGTGGTTCCAGAAACAGGCACGTGTGAGAGAATTGGTTGCACAGAAACTATCAACTTTCTTCGAAAATGAAAAAAAAATCGAAAAGATAAAGGCCTGAAAAAATTCTATATAGGGAGACAACCACTTGGTTATATGGAGAATATTTTGATTGTTATTTAACATTCTGATTAAAAATTTTGTTATAGGGCGAAATTCGCTGTAGAGAGACTTCATTGTAGGGAGACTCTACTGTACCATAAATTCATAAATGTTGAGTGCTCAATTTCAAATAACCGAAGCGATATTTGCTTGGCATCCAAACTCATCCGATGCTTTTTGTGTAAACTCTTTCTGCTCTGTAAGCTGAAGAATTAGAATTTCCCATCTGGCTTGTGGAGGTTTTCTTTCCTTTTGCTCTGTATGGACGTTTGCTCAATCCAGTGCAAATTCTCATTAGCCACACATGGCCGACTTATATTTTGCCTTCAAAAAGACAAAATTTTTCTTCATGAAGTCGATAAAATTAATGTGTGACACTCCTTCCTATTCTCTATTTGCAATTAAATGCATGTTAGCAAATTCAATAACACAGCGACTTCTGCTGTGGTGTTGTCATCTCGACACAAACTAACATCAAAGAGCTAACTTTGTGGTACTGGGAAACATGCTTCTAGGGACATTCTCTTCACAAACAAATGAAACTTCAGAATGTCTCTCTCGCAATTACTTGTTCAATTGCTCTTTAAAGTTGCTTTGTTGAGATACAGCCTGTCGGAGTTGGAATATGCTTTTATAATCACCAAATATTTTTTTGTTTTACAAATATGTGTTACTTTTGAAATATTTTAATGAAAACGTGAAAGGCATGCAAAGCGTATGCTCGGCTTCGATAATTGTTAAAGAAATATTGATGTTATAATTTTTATTGTTGTATATTTTTGGAAAGACTTTTTGACTTACATAATCCATTTAGAATTATGAAAAAACATTTATATATTAAATCAAAATCGGTAATTCCAACCTAGGAAAGTGATATTGGTTTATTATCTCTGTTAATTAAAATGTAAATATAATTGAAAAAGTTACAGCTATATTTAACTATATATACAGTGGAATCTCCTTATAACGAAATCGCTTGGTTCCAGTTGAAAAATTCGCTATAGAGAAAATTTCGTTATACGGAGATTAGAGATATTTGTGCAGTTATTTAAGTAAATGTTACAAACCTTTTAGTATGTGCGATAAGTTCAAAAACATTTAATTATGACTTTCAATTAAAAATGAAGTAATATTTATTATAAACTTGTTAAAATTATACTAATTTTTGCTGTATAAATAAAATGCTCAAAAGTGAAGACAATTCACCAATTTAGAGAATAATATGTACTAGTACGGATAAACACAAAATGCATATTGCCACATCCATTTGCTGTTTCCATTCCCACTCCACCCCGATTCTTGGAATCTTGACCGGTAGAAATGTTGCTCTCTGTGTAGAAACCCAGGTCCCCAACAACTGCATTACCCTTCACATAGCATTCTATTGTTATGTGTTATCGCTGGAATGAACAATGCGAGTGGTTCCAGAAACAGGCACGCGTGAGCGATTTGTGTGCAGGATAATTAGCAACTTTCTTCAAAAATGACAAATATCGAAAAGATAAAGGTCTGAAGAAATTCGTTATAGGGAGACAACCACTTCGTTATATGGAGAATATTTTGAATGTTATTTAACATTCCGATTAAAAATTTCGTTATAGGGAGAAATTCGCTGTAGGGAGACTACTGTATATTAAATCAAAATCAGTAATTCCAATCTAGGAAAGTGATATTGATTTATTATCTCTGTTAATTAAAATGTAAATATAGTTGAAAAAGTTTACAGCTATATTTAACTATATATAGTGCTCAATACATTATTTAAATTTTTTAAAGAAATAATAATATACTATATCATAAGGCAGGACTTCTGAAACTATATGTCTCGACTCCAAGTGAAGTAACTAACAACGAGTGTTTTGGTCAGCTTCTTCTACAAGTATCAGAAAATAGGATGCAGATAACTATTTTGATTTGAAACATAGTAGTAAAATATTACAAATAAGCATGTTTTGCTAATTTTTTTGTTTATCATTAATTAATGATTTATTTTCCTATTTCATTATGTTTGTTCGACTTGCATGTGCATTTGGGGTCATGAATTAGTTTTTCTTTTTTAGATGGGCGTTGTAGAATATTTTTGCTGCCTAAATGGGTGTACAAGTAGGAAAGGTTTAAAAAGCTCTGTTATAAGGCATGTACATATAAAATATCAGTTGCAGATTTTTTTTCGTAGTTTTCTTAGAAGGATTTACCCTAATCATGAAAGTAAGTTTCTAGAAATTACCCCATAATATATTTAATTTTATGCTTGGTGTATTATTTCCATATGTGTATTGTAAAATTTTCTGTTTGTTGTTTTAAATTGTTAAAATGTTCCAAAATTAAATCAAAATGTGAAAAATTGTTTATGTATATTACTGTTGAAATACACACTTAAAATCTTTCATAAAATGACTAGCTATTTTTAGTGTATAATAAATTAATAATTTATTATACATTATTAATTAATTAATTAATTTAATTAGTTATTCTACAAATTTAAAAATGAGACAGTTATACTGTAAAATGAATAAAATTTTTTTTCATGGATAGTAAAAAAATCTCTTCTATTTCATATTATGCTTTCTGTCATTTTATCTTTATTCGCTCTCAATGCTTTAAGAACTTAAATTAATTAATTTTTAATCATTCTTCTTATTTTATGCATTAATGGGCACAGGGAATCACTTAAAAAATAACCAATTGAACCATATAACCCAAGCATATTTTAAGTTTTCAATGATACATTATTTCATGAAATAGCTAGAAATTTTGTGAAATTACAGAATTTATAAGAAATCTTACCAACGAAGGAACATAAACAAAAACTTCCGACTGATTTAACAGATAGTTGTTTAAAATACTTATATCTATTTTCTTGAAAACTGTTTTAAATATTCAAAGAATTATACATTCAGGGATTTGTTGCATAAGATTAATTTAATTTTCAAAATGATCTCTGTTCAAATGAAATGGATATGCTTTTAACAGTCTAAACTGCTTGTTAATATATATATTTTCCCACAAGTGCTTTTAACTATTTGAGATTACTGATTTTTTAGATTGTCTAAATGTTATATTGCAATTCTTGTATTACTTGATTAACTTAATTTATGTATTCTGTTCAAGTGCTGTTTATGAAAAATGTTACTTTAAAACTTACATTTATCTCTTAATTTCTATTCATTGTCATAGCAATATCTTTATAATAAAAGAATAAAATTTCTTAAGTGATTTACAAATTGATATGAGAAATATGCTGTTGGAATTCCTTGAAAATATTTTCAAAGGCATAAAAAGTAAAACAAACTTGTAATTCCTGTATCTTTTACAGTTTATATATACTAGGGATGCACTGAGCATGGGGAAAAAAAAGCATGATGCGTAATAATCTCAGACTGTAAATTTGTTTGGCAACACTAAAATGAAAAGTGACATAGAAAATAAATACATAAATATTAAGAGATAAATTGTTGAAGTTGTGGAACTGTATGTTATGTGCATGAAATAATTCTATTTTCAAGAAGCGAGTTACTTATTTTATTTATAAATTTCTGGTAATAAATTTTAATAATTATTAATTCAAGTAAATAAGATAACTTTTAGCAGAGATATCTTTACTAAATTTGCTGATTATATTTTGATTAAAGCTACACATTTTTTATGTTGACCTACTACATTTGTGAGGACTAAAAGAATGAGAAGTTATTTAGATGTATAATAAGCAATCGATCGACTCCTAAAAAATTGTGGGAATGAGTTTTTTTTTTTTAGTCTTGCTAAATTTTGTACTTTTTTTTCCTGTCTTTAGAAAACAAATGTACAGGACAAAGAACTTTTTTAGTTATTCTCTTCATTCTTCTTAAATCTAAACTTGTATTTGTTGGTAATATTGAATGAAGTACTGGATTTTGTTCTTTCCTTTTATTGTTGTAGATTTATGTCATTCAGTTATTGGCTTAATCTACATGTACCAATTATTGACGAGATGATGATTCATATAAATTGATTCCTGTTGGATTTAGTCAAGTATTTAGATTGTACAAATATGTACTGTTATTACAATTGTATTCTGGTGTTTCACAATTAGGAAGGGTGATTAGTTATGATTTAAAAGCCGTGATGAATACAGCATTTTTTTTTTTTGTTTCACTGAATATATGTACAACTTTTATGGCCATTCAATGTTGTGTGCATCCTTGGTGACGTGGTATACTTAAGCCGCCTGAAATCGGGTTCTTCTTGTACCGTGGCCGAATTTATTTATCTGTATGGGGACCACACAGTGGCGGACTGGCCAGGTTGCCCAATGGCAAGTGGGCCCCCTTAACATAAGACAATTCGGGCCCCCAAGGTATGTGTTGACTAAAGATCTTAAAGACCATATTGAGAAATTCATAGTCTGAGGAGAACTTGGAATTCCTGTACGTTGCTATGAAAAAGATGATTTGATATAGAGTACTTATTAACAGATTTGCACGGTCACCTAGTGAACTCGAATGTTTCCGGAGTTGTCATTAATAAAGTGGACCAAATTTAATACAGTTCGGTACATCTGAGTTGTTAATCTTTGACAGTTAGAATTATTCTTTTAAAAAAAATTTAGTATTGGTAAATAGTTTGCACTTTATTTTCAGTTTGGTTAAAATATTCTCAATATAACAGTATAGTTCCAAAATTACAGTATGCTATAATACAACCACCAAAATTATTTAATATTTAATCATAAAATTACATTTATATTTCTGTTTATTACTTTCAATAATACGTGTATACTGTATTTAGTAATAGATTAGGAATAGATTATAGTAACTGATTGATTTTAATTTGTAATAAATATCAAAAAATATATTTGAGATTGTAACGTAGATGTGAGAGGGCCCTGTTGTCCAATGGCAACCACTCTTTTCAGACTCAGTCTGTCACTGGGACCGCACTATTATCAGTAGGGTGCTTCTTACAAAGTTTGCACTTTGGTGTCGCAACAAGCTTGAATTTAGTGAATTCTAACACACAGTACACCTGCTAATATTGTTTTACGTTGAAAGCTATTAATTAACATTAAAACTGAAAAATTTGAAGCGACTCTTTATATTGCTGTGTTCGTCATAATTTTTTAATCTGCACCTTTCCTGAACCACAGAAAGAATTCTGAAGTAGCTTGTGTGTGACTTGAGTATTTTTATATACTTGCGCTTACAGAAATCACACTTACCAGCATTTTGTTTAGAATTAATAAATTGACTAATTTTGCACACAGTGCTCGTGTGTAATTGCAGAAAATATTTTTATTTGAAAACTGCGTGGACTTTCATTTCTATCCAGATAGTTCTCCTGGAAATGATTCAAATTTATGATTATTAGTTAGTGTTTTTTTAATTATTTAATGTTGAGTTAGAGTTAGAAATGGCATAGTGAAGGAAGTGGTTTTTGAGATATGTAGCATCTTTGGGATGTGCCTTAGGAAGTGAGCTGATGTCCAGGGATAATGAATTTGTCGATGTATGTTCAGATGCAAAATGTAACTATCCTTGATTATCTATAAATCAAGGCTCATTTTATATTTAGAAATTACCTTACAGTTATTGGTCTGGCCTGTGCAGATAGAAACTGTCTGCTTTTAATGACAATATATATATTTAAAGTTGGAATTTGTTGATCAGCTTGTTAGTAATTGTAATTCCCCCCCCTTCTTTAAAAGTGGTTTCATTAGGCTTTAAAAGAAAAGTTTTGATTCAGAAGGGTTCTTATATACTCTAAGGCAAAGGTTCCCATGCCCCTGGGGGTACGTGAAGGACTAATTGGGGGTACGCAAAATCAAAGTTGGTAATGGCGGAAACAAGAGAATATAAGGAATTAAAAGTTACAGATTATAGTTTCCACAAGTTAATACTTGTTATTTAATAACTTTACCACTTGAATAGTTGATTATTACGGAGTGTAACTTTTAGCTACCCTTATAAGTTGATCTGAAATTATCACAGGGTTCATACGTGTCCTTAAAAGTCCTTACTTTTACATTTAGTCCTTAAAAGTCCTTACAAATCCTTATTTTTATGTCCCATTTTTAAAAATCCTTACTTTTTGCCACCTCAGCTAGAGCAAAATACATGCAGTATTTAGAAAGTGAAAGATCCAAAGAAAAGTTTGAAACAAAACAACTGA
Organism: Araneus ventricosus; assembly: GCA_013235015.1. Taxonomy (NCBI): domain Eukaryota; kingdom Metazoa; phylum Arthropoda; class Arachnida; order Araneae; family Araneidae; genus Araneus; species Araneus ventricosus. The sequence goes on along the minus strand of BGPR01022148.1, from coordinate 9,364 downwards.
AACGAAAAGCTCTAGGAGGAAATAGATTTTTTTTAAAACAAAAGAAAATGTTCAAAACAAATGGGGAAGCAAATGATTTAGCTAATGAGGCTGAAAAGTCAAAGGACATAAATTTATTTATTCAATCGCATGAACTAAGAAAAACAGTTATTGAAAAGAAATTATATTAAATACCTTGGGTGTAAAATTGAATGAAAAAAAGTTTGGAATTAAAAGATATTTAATTTGATTACCAGTTTCATGGTTTTTTTCATCAATTTATTGACTCGTATTTTTAAGAATTTTTGTTGTGTTGAATTTGTAATGTATCTTCTATCTATGTTTTATATTATACTTTATCATCGAATAGGTTGAATTTGCAAAAATGAGACATTTTTAAAAATGCGTGCGACAATTCGTTAAGTTTATTCAATTTAGAGGTCCTTATTTTTTGGTTTTGTAAGTCCTCAAAAGTCTTTGATAGTCCTTGATTTTCTTTTAAGGAAATGTGTATGAACCCTGTGTCACAATACTGATTTCATTTGTTTTGGTGTTGAACTAATATTATTATAAAAATGCAATACAAAATTGAGTCCAGCAAATGTTATTAATTCGAGTCATTTGACTTTTAAGCTAACCTAAGCCCTTAATATTATTGATAAAGGCTTCTTTGCATAAATGAATGGTTGTTGGGGAGTGTGGGATATGACAGTAGAAGTATGTGAAAATATAACGATCAGTCAAGGGGTATGCGAAAATATAATAATCAATCAAGGGGGTATGCGAAAATATAACAATCAATCAAAGGGAGTATGCGAAAATATAACGATCAATCAAGGGGGGACGCGAAAATATAAAGATTAATCAAGGGGTGCGCGAGGAAATAAAGGTTGGGAGTTTCTGCTCTAAAAGTATGCCTGGCCTTTTTTAAAGTTTATTAGAACCTCATTGAATAAACTTGTGTATTAACTTCTATCGCCAATTTTGGTATTTCGACCTCCCCTCTGATCTTATTATTCATACATTGGTCTCATTGAAATTCTTTAATCAATCTGCATACTTTTCTTAAATAGTGTACTGTTAGTCTAACGGAACACAGTTATACCTTTTACATTGAAGACAACATTTTTCTGTTTTTTTCTCTCTATTCTTTGGAACGATTGTGTTTATTGTTATTATTATTATTGATATATTTGTAACCTTAAAATTATATTTAACTATGTGTGAAGGATTGTAAAAAATGCTATATATTGAATAATGTTATCCGTGTATTTAAAATGTGAAATTTTATTTAATGGGAAAAATTGGTATTGTGACATGTGTATACTAACTGATGGTGATTTGTTAAAGAGTTCTAACATTTTTATCTTGAAAATTTTTAACATTTTGAGAATGCATATGTATGAATAAAATATCTTTTAGACTATTCGTAATTGAGCCACACTTTAAACTGAACTGTTTTTATTTTTATAAAATAGTTTTTTTTTTTTAAATTCCTGTTTCCCCTTCTATTTATTGTAATGAGTATAAGACGTACCCAATGATTGCTGGTTTGCGTTTATTTTCATAGTGATATCTTGTTATTCCATTGCTTGTATCAAATGAGTTTGTTTCTTTGTAGCTGAAAATCGTTATATTTTTATATCAAAATTCTGAGTTTATAAAAAAAATAAATCAAAACAGAGATGTTTAGTTTTGTTGTATGTTAGCTTTGTTGTTATTTGGTAAATTTTTTGCTTTTGTATTCCAATCAAAACATCAAATTTTATTCTTGTGCTTCATTGTGTTTGGAGTTTATATTCTGTATTGGAAATGTGTTCTGCTGTAGTGTTAGAATCACGAAGAAAATGTGAGTGTTATTGTGTGAAGTAATCATTTGTAGATTGGTTTTTTCCATTGCCACTGTAGGAACATGATATTACTTTTTGTGTTATTCGGAATTTTTTTTCTCTTTTGTAAATAAGCATCATTATTCATTATGGCTTTTTGTAATAAATATGAAAAATAAAAAGTTAAGATTTTTTTGATTAACAGTTAATCAGGATCTTCGAAAATTCACAAACATTCACTCGCATCCTGTACAGGTTCCATAGTTTACAACATTATTTCATTCTGATGTTTTCATTTTGATGTAAAATATTTGTTGCTTTTGTATTTAAATAAACTCATCCCATTTTATTGTTGTGGTGGCTTCTTTAACCTGGCACAAGGTCAGTATGTTTTTATTTGCCTTTAAAATTACTTGATTTGAGAGGTATTTGTTACAAAGGTGAGTCCATCCACACAGGGTGATTCAAAAAGGTTCCTGCACAATTGATTTCGCCAAAATAGGGTTGAAGTGGGAAATGGAAGGGGAGATGTTTGCATTTTACTTATTAGTATATAGAAACATTTTTTCATTTGTGGTAAAGACTAACTAAAAAAAATACGTATAATCGGACGAAGGTCACGACCTAACGAAGAACTCTGGAAAAGCACTCGTCTTACTCGTTGCCTGCCACTCCTTCCCGTAGTAAAATTGTCCAAAAGTGCTGGTCTTGGGTTGTTTCTGAAACAAACAGTTGTCAATTTCACATAGGAATACATATACGAAAACCTGTGGGTATGGTTAGGTCTGAAGTGAATTGTGAACTTCCTGTCAAAAGCAAGTGAAAGTGGGATGGGGTTATCCAGCTATACTGAGATGCTAATGAATTTTGTCTATGCAGAAGCTAATGGAATTGAGTGAGCAACAGTGGATATGGCTCCAAAGGTAATGTGAAATTGGGAAAAAAAGTTCCTCGCAAAAAAAGCATGATCGAGTATGCATCTGTTTGTAATATGTCGCATTGCAAATACCAGTTTCCATCTCTTCAAAACTTCACAAACTCTAATATTCGCAAATGCACAATTCGTATTAATTTCATTTACCTATCTGTAAAGGACTCGTAAGCAACAACATACCCCAACATAAGTAACATAAAAATTTATTGACATGAACAAGACGAACACATAGCTTGTGAGACGAGACAAACACGTAACAAAAATTCAACAAGAAGCCATTAGTGAGAGAGTTACTGTATCGTATAGTGACATACGTGCACGAGCTCTAGTTACAATGCCATCGGCTGCCCAACGCACTTATATGCTTGTCTACCATCTCGGCATTGAAGTACAACTCCATCGTTCTTTCGCTGCGCCTTTGACGGGAATTATGATGGCCGAAATTTCCCAGTTCACTTTATGCCTAACATTGCCGTCTAGCTTGCACTCGTGAGTTTTCTGCCTCGTTATTTAAAGTTTGTTAAAATACTTGCGAATCACCCTGTGTATGCTGCTCGTTCCTTCTGAGTACTGTAAGTCATATTCAGGTATGTAATTGTTCTATAAATTAAATTTTTTTTTTTATCCAAATGGCTATTTTTTTAAACTTGGGTAAGGATATTTATATATATTTTTCCTTTTAGGTTCCTTCTACAATTTTCACTTTTTAAAATTTGCCAGTTGGCTATTTTCTAGGAATTTTGATTTTTTTTTTTTTGCATTTTGAAGTATGAAATTTTTTATTTCTTTTGTTTTTTGTTTAAAACTGTAAGATTGTTTCCTCTTCTACTTTTGTTTAGAAGGTTTCGTGGAAAAAATAACTTTATTATACCTCTTTGAATTGAGGGTGTAAATAGTATGAATAATTAAGCAATAAGATCTATAAAGCAGAATTTCAGTGTTTCGATCAATTTTGAATTGCTGTTTTTCTCAAAAACTATCTAAGCAATAAAATGATTGCAAAAGTAAGCTATTGATAGCTCAGCAATAAAACGATTGTTTCAGTGTCTCGATTGCAAATAAAAGTAAATTTAATCAAACTAGCAAACAAAATACTAATTTGTGAAACACAGTTTAAACCTTTTAATACAAAGTTTGTTGAGCCTGTGGAGTTCCGAGTCAGTTGGCCAATGACGAAACAAATTGGATCTGCAAGCGAATTTGAAAACAATAATATAAATCTGAAATTCCAGCAACAGTTGATTGTAATTTGAATAACTTCGACTACATGCCTCTTGCGCATCCAGCGGAAGCCCAGAATTAAATTTCTCTGAAAAGAAGATCGTGGTATCCCAAAATTGTTGATCTCTCAGGCAGTTGCCTACTTCGCCTGTTTGATAATCTGGCCCTGGGATGAATGTATATTTTGACAATTATATATGTAGTAGCAGTACGCGCATGGCTTTGCCCGTGGAATCAGGACTTCAACAAAATAAAAAATAAGCCCACATACAATTACATAAATGAAAGTTTTAAAAACGAAATCGAAACAGAAATATATATATTATTGAGTTTGTCTGCTTCTTTTTCCTCTCGACCGAGTACCGTTAATCCAAAACAACGTTAAAAAATTACAATGTGATATTTATTACACCGCAAGCAAAGTATGAAAGGCAAAGAAATAAGTTAAAACACGCTTAAAAATAATAATTAAGTCATCTCCTCGTAGAACACGAAAGTAATGACGTCACCTACCGCGAAAAAGGAAGGTCACGTAACCAGCCAATGAAATTGCAACAATGCAGTCGGGGGATCTCTGGAGGAAGTCCCGTTGGGAACAGTCGCTAGCAAAAACACTGTTTGTGCTTTTCAGGGAAAAATTAATTAAAAAAAAAAAACGGGAAAAGGTATTTTAACGGTTCTTGTTTTAATTCCGACAGAAACGTTCCAGTTATAAGTTGAAAATGATAGCGTTGTTAGAAAGGCGGATGCGAGAATTTCAAGAAATCCGAATAAAAAATGACCATAAAAGTGACTATTTTTCAAAATTCAGCAAATTACGTTAGAAATTCAAACCTAACTTCATTAGAACGGAAATCGCGTGCTCTTTCCGATGGTGTATCTATTTTTGTCGTACAGTTATCCGAAACCATGCTATTGAGAAATGAGAGCGAAAAATCACCCAAAACAACACAAAACATAGAATAAATTATCTAGATTAAATTTTAAAATTTCGGCTTCGAGGTGCATTGAGTCACCATTAAGATTACTCGTGTGCCAAATTTCAAGGCTGTAAGTGCGATAGATTCGTCTGGACATCGCACGCACACACGAACATTGCCTTTTATAAATATAGATGTACAAGGTGTCCGAAAATTGTGGGACACATTTCAGAAATTAATAAAAAAAAACCTTAATGTTGTTACAACCACGTTCTTTTTTAAAATTGACAAATAACATTCATCTTTGTATACATTATTGGAAAGTAAAATTTTATGGTTAAATCAGTTACAATTATCAAGACAAGTAAAATCAAGGAGATCATGAATTTCTTGTAGAATAGTTGCATTAGATTTTTTATGCAATAAACTCTAACACGAAATACTATAATGTTAATTTTATATTTTGCTTGTAATCATGTTTTTGCATGCATATTTTTACTACTAAAAAAGCATGTATGCATAGGTGACTGTCTGTTGGCGTTCTACAAGACAGACCGTTGAGCCTAGAGTTGCCAAATTTGGTACAAACCTACTATGAAGGGTGGCAAAGTACACATCAGTGAGTTTTTAAACTTTAATTAATTTAAACTTAAGAAAGAATTTTTTTTTTTGGGGGGGGAAGGGGTTCAGCGATAACAGCCGGAAATATTATCATTTAAAAAGAATTTCTACACAGTCTTATATTTTTTAAAAAAATATCTTTCAAATGATACCAGTCTAGTTGTCGTGTAATTTTTTCTTAAATTGGACAATTTTTTTAAAAAATATTTTTATGTATAATATACAACAATGCTGGATTGAAAGACAAACCAATTTCACTGATTCATCAAATCTTTAATTTAATATTTCCCTTAATGTTTAATTTAATGTTTCTCAATACTATACTCGATACTACTATGTTAAAAAACGTGATATAAAAATTTATTTTGATTATTGCAATACAAAACCTTCTTTTGTTGTAATGAAATGCTGCCATTTTCGTTGCTTTTCCAGTTTTTTTTAGTCTAATTTTTTGTTAATTCTTTGCTTCTTGAAATAAATTTACTTTTTAAATAGATTTATTATATTATTTTGATAGATTTACTTTTTAGCTATGATCTAACATTTATTTTTTCACTTAGGGCAGATAATCTTCAATGGAAAACATACCATCTATTTATATGTAATAATTAGGTAAAACATTAAAGTTTTAGTCAGATAAATAAGTGCAATAAATGAAATTTAAACCTGAATTATGCGTGATCGAAATAAAAATTAGTTTTCATTGAATTTAATGATATAAAAGAGGCATTCTGCCTAAGACTCTTTTAACAATTTAATGTAAAAATCAAAGACATTAATTTTATTAGATGCAAAACATATTGCCTTAAACTTTAGTTCAAATTAGCTTGCGCAAAATTAAATAAGTTGATGTTTTTAAAATTGGTTGGCACAAATAATATCTAATTAATAGAATGGAAGGATCTAAGAAAAGCAAGTAGAAGGCGGCTATTATTTAATACAACAAAAGCAATTTAAAAATACAGAAATAATTTGAGCTCACCTCTTTAAAACTAATTTATCTCCTTAGAAAAGAATGAAAATGGCCAAGTATTTCTTTATGCGCCCACTCTCTGATGAAGCAAAAACAGAAAAGCAACATTTTCTTCGTATTATTTGCCACTAAAGAAACACCAAAGGATCACTCGTCCAATAAGGACGAGACCTCTTTATCCTTCCTACAATATAGTAAACAAGATAAAATAAGACCTCCCCACCCTAAAACACAAAACTCTAAGAAAAAGCGCGATTCCCTTTTTTCTTTCAGCTTTTAATAGTCAAATTACGTTAATTTTTTGCCCTTCCTCCCCTCTTATTAGTGTCTTAGAGGTTTGATAAAGATTCTTAAGGTAGGCGAGTTCCCTAGTCCATCTATTTTACGACTGTAAAATGAGATGAAATAAAAGAAGAAAAAGCATGTTGTTTTGCCATCTCTCGGCAAGAACTACACCCATGGTCAAAGAAGGGCCCTTTTCGCCTTGCTGGAGGAACACTTTTTTCCTGCGGCAGCAAGAAACTCAAAGTACTCATTGCCGCATCAGTTTGTAACATAAAGCTACTTGCTATTTTGTTTCAAGAAAAGGCGCAGGACCTTTCTCCCTCTCTCTCTGTAAGGGGTCACAACCAGACAAGCTGGCAACTTGACCACTGGACAAAACAACTAGCCACTCCCGTTAGGTTTAATAAGCCACTGAAGACTTATTCTCAAGTTCTTTTTTATTTGCACAGCAGATCGTGCCAATCTAACTCTTAAACTAATTTTTTTAAATGGTCATTTTTGCGCCCCCGTTCTGCCTGCGCCATTGGCGGGGGCCAATCTCGCCACCCCCTTGGTACGGCCCTGAACTTGCGTCACTCCAAGATCCATCTTCCATTTACTTATTTTTTAAAGAAAAGCACACTACAGAGATAACTCCATTTACAGAGTGCAATGAACGACAAACGTACAAAGAACAAAAGTCACAATGAGTGAATTGTAAAGATATTAAAAAACGCATTAGAAAAAGAATTTGAATTTAGAGGATATAAAGGTTCAAAACAGAAAACCATAAAAATTTTGCAAACGCATAAACAAGTTAAAACGAAAACACACAATCACAAAAACATTAAAAGACACACTAGGATTCTAAAAGTCGTATTCTGACATACTATTAATATCATAAAAGCACATTAAATTTATTTAAAACATTAAATCAAAAGACCATTTCAAAAAAGCAAGGATTAAAAAGTTAAATATACTCAAGCAAAAAATTCTTAAACACACATTAGGAGTTTAAAAGTTTGAAGAAGAAAATGCACACGAGAGAGAAAAATCAATAGCAGGGTACAAAAATTGATCGCAGACCCATGTAAAAACAAAACGGTTGAATACAGAAAAACACGGAAAATTTAAACACCTAAAATTCTTTAAAATTCGTACAGTGGAGTCAAAAAACCAAAATACATCATGAATTTAAAAGTTGTAAACAATTGATTTAAAACACCAGGAATATATGAAAAATGTCAAGTTCATCGAAAACTTGTTAAAAAATTCATACAAATTTGTACAAAGAGAACTTATTCACAATAAATCTCAAAATCATAATATATTTAGTTTCTTAACCAAAAAAAAAAAAAAAACACCAAAAAATCTTGAACACATAAGAACATGAGAAAATTAAAACACTAAATCTTAAAAATTAAATACTTGCTGAGTGTAAAAAACAAATTAAACACATCATCGGTATAAAAACAACTCATGTAATGTGCAGTGTTTGTTCCAGCCTCTGACGCTATTAAAGGAATTTCGATGAAATTTGGTGCACATGTTCAACCACACCTTGGAAGTGTATGTGAGGGGAATAAGCCCTAATACAGTTTCTCAGGGTAGGCAGGCCCGCCTTAGCAGTGTAGGCCCAATTGGAAACAATTTTTCATAGCCTGATTTCCCAAACGATCTTGCAACAAGCTTGGTATGTCATTAGCATTTAAAATATAATTTACTTTAAGAAATGGCATTAATTAAAGTTTAATTAATTAAATTAATTACTTTAAAATTCCTATGTCATTTATTATATATTAATAGATAATAATTAATTTTATAATTAATTGATTAATATTAATTAATTATGTGATTAATTGTTCGGTATTAATATATACCTAATTAGGGGTAAATACACATAAAATTGCATTAACTTGCCTACGAATGACCCTTTTTCAACATCTAGCTAACTTCAAAGACTCCAAGAATGCAAGAAGATACAATTTTATTTATGCTGGTAATCAAAATTACAGCAATATAAAAATAGAATATACTGCATTTTTTTACTTAGTTTAAATAATTTGATCTTGGAAACCTATTTTTTTAAGTATTTTAAATAAAAAATGTGTAAGGTTTTAAATAAGAAATGCAACTACCTCGTTTGGAATTACTAGCAAGGACATTATTATAGAGACTACATCTATGAAATCACAGAAGATGTATGGTCTTAGGCTCGGATTTAGACAATCTTTCAAGCCCCTTTGCTCAAACCGAAACCTACACAATATTTTAGTTTATAGACGATTTGAGAAATAATTACACCATATTAATATGTTTAAGAAATTAAGATTATATTTAATTTAACATTTAGGTGTAATATTAATTTAAGACAAAATCATTCAGTATTTACTTTTTCAACATAACACTGTAAAATAAGTTTATAGTTATTTTGCGAAAGAAAAATGAAGACTTCGGTTTCTTCAGGACTGATCAAATAAAAATAATTGAAAAGAGGGGCCACTAATTTTTATTTTTGCAATAGCTAAAAAATTTAGTTATTTTCAATAAACTGAGCAAGATTTTATTAAAATAATGTTACTTAAGATAAGGAATAGCAATACGTAACTGAACGAAGTAATGA
>BGPR01022147.1:0-25703 GCA_013235015.1 Araneus ventricosus | reverse complement strand
ATTTAAAAATATAAAAATAATATGCAAAATAATCCCACAGTAAACATTAAAATTTAAACTGTCTTTTCATTTTTTGACTATTGTTACTCAATTCTTCCATCGAATTAATGTTATTTTCTAAATTCTAAGATATTAAGAAAACGTAGCATTGATATTTTCTCTTTTAAATCATCTCAAATTAAAAAAGTAATAAAGACTTAAGATGGATGAGGATATTTGCATTAAAAACTCTTTACTTTCTCACATGCGAAGTAAACAACAACAACAAAAATTATAAACGCCAAAAAATTCGACAGCGAGATTTTGATGATTTTCTACGTTAAACTCCCCGAATACGAAAAAAAACATTTTTTGGAATTATATATATCTGTCACTTCGTCCGTCTGTAAACACACACCGATTTCGGTGTGCCGTCATTTTGTCGGCAATATCAACATGCCGTAGTTCCAGATTAAGGGTAATAAAACTCGGCAGTTTCGGCCTTGTGTCCAAGGGCTTGCAGGGGGATGACACTTTTATTAGGGAGTACACTAGAAAGTCTAGGGAAGAACACTGCCGCTGTTTACAGAAGGGTAACGGAAAATTTCGGGATCTACAATACAGTGACATCTCATTTCTTTCATTACTCTTGAGATTTTATCTTTATTTATTTTACTACAGAAGGGAAAGTTTGCCCGGACCCCGGGCAGTTAACAATAGTCTTTATCACCACGCCCTGGTCCTGCGCATACCCGAGTCGGAACGGCTCCCTGTCGGTGACAACAATGGTCCGCAAGAGAATTTAAAAAGCAACTTAGTAAATAAAAGTTCACTTTGATTTTTTTAGCGTTTCAATAAATAATTCTGCAAATGTCGTGGATACGCAGAATAAAATAATACGTTCGATTACTTTTTCAAAATTTGCCGACTCATTTAGTCAAATTGCCGACTTCAGAAAAATCTGGGGGGTGGTGGTGTCACCCCCCCACGCCACGTCCCTGTGTTTTGATGTTCCAATTGGTGGCCTTTTCTCCATGCTTGAAAGAGTTATTCGGGATATGTAGCCCACAGCTCGCTATGTATAGTATTTGGAAGTGATGCTGATTTTTTAGATCATTTTGCAACAGTTCGTAGAATTTCCAATTAACAAACGGCCCGTCTGAAGTAATTTAGAGAGCTTTAATTTCTGTACAGCTCTATAAAAGGCAGCAGATCAATTTGTTGTGGAGTGAGATTTGTTTCTGTTCTTGTTTTAACTGTGGCAGTTCGAAGTTCATATTTTTCTTTTTCAGTCGTTCCAATTGTTCTTCATGAAGACATTCAATTGCATCGGGTTCTGTCATTACTTCTCCAGCTCTGTGTTGGACTCTTTTTCTTTTCTTTTTAGAATTAATAATAGCAGCTTTAGTGGCACTTGATTGTACAGGTGATAGAGTTGTTAAATTAACACTCCAGTTGTTGCCTGCTGTTCCTTGGAATGGGCTGGTTCAAAGAATGCTTGGGTTGGCAGCCACCTAAAAAAATGTAAAGAACAATTACTTAAACATAAACATTTTCTAAAACCTGTTATGAAATTAATAAAAAATAAAATGGTGTGAACTTCACTCAACTTTCCCATTTAGTTAGCTCTTTATACACAAATTTTAAAAAATAAAATAAGTTATAACTTCATATGTTCATTAGATCAAAAATGTCAAAGCGTTCATTTGTTCCTAAAACCAAATTTATATATTTAAATTATTTACTAGAAAAAATTTAAATGTAAAAATCTAAATTATTATTTATTTGATAAAAACAAATTCAAACTACTGTTGAAATTAAAGCTGTTATATAAAACTATTAAATAAATAATGCAAAGTTTGTATTTTATGCTACACTTAAGCTAAATTGAAATAAGTATAAATTAACAATATTATTTAAGTAATAAACATTCAAATCTACTAATTGAGCAAGTGAACACGATTTTCTTTGTTGATACTCCATAAACCAATTAAAACAAGGTTGAGTTAGGTTTATAGTGAAAAGGTAATAAAATGTGCATCCAGAATACTCGCTCTGCCTCTAGCTAATAAATAAATACCTAAAAATAAGCTTATAAAATTAATATATATATAATAAAACTTTTAATACCTTTTGAAGATGAGATGGATGATGAGATTTTCAAGGCTCCTAGTTTTCGTGCCGAACTACTTTCACTACATTGTCTGCGGGTTTCATCTTTTGGGAAGCTATTGAAAATATAATGAAATTTAGAATATTTCAGACGAAAAATGTATACTGTATTGTTTTAAAAAAATCTTGCTTTTACATTTTGCATACAATTTGTTGTAAATTTAGAGCTTTTTGTATAAAAAAGTTCATATCTGAACTATTATGTATTATTTACTATTTCAGCTCAGAAACGTTAAGTTATATGCAATACAATAATTAGTATCAGTTAGAAAATTAAGCGACAACATTAAAATGTTAAATCCAAATGCAGTCCATAACTCGAAAACTAATTTTGTGTAAAATCAATAACATGCACATAAAATACAGATGTAACAGAAAGCATGTGCTCTTGTGTCTGCTACTTAACCGAGAATAATCAATTTTTAATAATAATATTTGCTTAACCTGTGTTTAAAATGCAGCTGTAAAAGGCAAAAAGACAGCAATTTCCAATGGAAATAAAGAAAGCTAAGACAAGATTTCAATAGAAACCTTGTTAAGAAATTTGTTTCTATGCTCATATGCAAATTTTTTTAAACAAATGTGTATGAACAAGATAAGTAATTTAATTTTGGTATATTAATTGAATTAAAAATGTTCATAAACTTACTTTTATGTTGTGTTATGGTATTAAATTTTGTTGCATTTCATATGTAAACATTGCAAAAGAAGAACATGACTATATTACCTACTAAAGCTTTTTCATTTACAGAACACATAATTGAAATACTAATCTAAAAAATATTTTGAATTTTATATCTATTAGATTTTTTTTATCATTTATTTAAAATATATAAGAAAAATTTCTCAAACAAAACACAGCAAAATTCAGTCATGAAAGTTTGTACTTTCATGATAGCGTGTAATAATTCTAGTGTAATAACAATAAAGAAGTTGAGCCAGATTTACAATTAATACCAAATTTGTAACAATCACTTTAGAAATTTAGATTTTGTAACTCAAGCAAATCAGTTAAAAACGTATACTTATTCACCATAGCTTTTCACCCACTATCACAACAAACAAAAATTTGGTTTCAATAATAAAAAAGTAGGCTTACCTATGAAAAGTTAATCCTGGGATCTTCTATTTGTGAAGCAGAACATCTTCTACATAAAACACGTTAATCTAATACTAAAAACATTTCCAGAGACATAACAAGATGGCGGCGCGGTTCCATGATTCACTTTTGCTTCCCGGCTTTCTTGGCGCCTATTCAAGGTTGTTTGGCGAGAGAGTCAATTGGGGGAAAACGAAAATGAATAAAAATGAATAGCATATTAAAGTTATACTTGTTTAAAATACACACATTTAAAACAGGTATTGACTTTATGCCTTATATATGTGTATTTTATGGTAATAACTTGCTGATATCTTTTGGCCTTGATGATTTTTTAATACATTTTAACAGAAAGCAATACATTTCGGATTCAAAATTTTGCGTGTTGTCGCCAATTCTAAACCGGTTATACCAGTTACGGCAGCCATAAAGACGAGAAAATCCCATTTTCGCCTTTCCGATTCGTGTTTTACGGAAAGTGCCCGTATGTTTAAGGGGAAAATACCGGTTTCGAGACATTACGGAAATTTTCCGTTAAAATCAGTACATTTTCACCTGAATTTTCAGGTGGATTTTTTACACTGTACACTTAGTCCAACGACGCTCGAGTTTTTTTAAAATTCCGTCCAAGTAGTGTGATTTGTCCAACCCTTCACAGCAGGCTATTGTTTCGGCCATCGTACGATGAAATCTTTTTTCCCTGCCAGACATTTTTTCATGTTGGAGAACAGGTAGTAATTCGAAAGAGCCAAATCGGGAGAACGGAGGGGCTGCGGATGAACTTGGTAGAGTAAATCGTATAATTTTGCTCTCACAACTGCAGGAGTGTGAGCTGGTACATTATTGTGGTGAAAAAGAATCGTGTTTTTTACTAGGAGAGGTCGTTTTCTCTTTATTTCAATGTTTAAATGACCCAGCAAAGAAGTATAATACTGTTCGGTAATTACTTTGACCATTTCCAAAAAAGAAATCTAAAAAGATTATGCTACGAGCCTCCCAGAAGAAACTTTTCAAGCAGAAGGATCAATTTTCGCTCTTTTGGGGTGCAGAAACCCCGCTTGTTTTGATTGCTTTGAACACTGATGAATCCAAGTTGTAGCCACTATTACAAAAAGACGCAAAAATTTCTCTTGAGTCCGTTGAAACAGGTTCAAACTTTCCTAGAAACACCCCTTTGATCCAGATTGAGCAATCGCTGCACTCATCTTGCGGCGAGTTTTTTTATGTGCAAATGTTAACTCAAAATGTTTTGTAAACGTTCATTTGAGATGCCCTTTGTCTTAGAAATTTCACGCACCCTCTTTCTACTGTCATCAATCACTATATCATGGATTTTTTTCATCGAATTCTTGAGTAGTAACCTCAACAAGTGGACCTGAGCGTCCAACATCGCACGCGCTCATATGACCACTTCGAAAGTTACCAAAGCACTTAGAAACTGTCGTAATCGAAGGTGCTGTCAATACAATGTTTATCAAGTTTAGCTTAAATTTCCTGAACCGTTTCCTCTTTCAGAAAATATCTGATCACTACTCGAAATTCTTTTACATTCATCTTACAGAAATCGGGGTACTTAATTTATACAAAAATGTGTGTAAAGCGGCCTAATGGATTGCCTGAATGAAAGTTTGAGTAATTCCCTTCAAGAGTTTCCGGGAACTAAAAATAATCTTGATCCGATCTAGTGGCGCCATATCTTAGACTCTGCATGGACTTATCAAACAGCCCTCGTAATTTGAAAAACATTGTTTTCGTATTCACTGTTCGGTTATTTGAATCGGGAAAAAAATACATAGATTTAGAAATTTCCAATGCACAATTTTGAGGAAAAGTCCACCTACATATGTGTATCGGATGTATCACACCTTAAACCTTAGAAGAGTTACCCCGACCTCCCTTGGCATCAGGAGACCTTGAAGGACAGTCTCTGCAATAGCTCGAATGCTGAGACCGGAGTCCTAGTAGTCATCACCGGCCCTCCCGAAGGACTATCACTAGAGGAGGGTACCGTAAAACGGGGTTACTTTGCACCTGTTTTCATGACTTCCGACAGAATTTTGAGATTAGTTACATATATTTTTCTAAAAGAAAGGCTCTTCTATTTTTCCTCATTAAGGGATTATTAGAGAAACATTTTGAAACAAAATTTGGATCATACAGTGATTTAATAATTAATTATGATTTTTCGAAATTTTGGAGCAAAGCTACCTCATAGGTGGGGGTATTTTGAAATGGTTAATTTTTTAAATTATATTACAAAAACAAATTCTCTAGATGCAATTCTAGATGTATTTATTGAAAGCCTGGATGGAAATATACAAGAAAATTAAATTTCTTAAATGCCTGATTATATTTAACAATGTTACGTTATTGCATTTGGTCAAATCAGGATGGCGTTTTAGAAATCCTTTTATTGCCTTATTAATTATTTTAGTACCTTATTTCCGGGTGCGTTATTAATATATCTATCTATTACCGCACCTTCTTAGTAAGATAAACGTTTATTATCATTTTAAGATCTATACTATTGACAGGAAAACAGAAGTCACTGACTTGGACTACATGTTGCAACAGTCTTTTCCTTCTCATTGCAGGAAACCAGGAGATTTCCATGTTTAATTACATGAATTAGGTTTTTTTGTAACATTCTGTTCATTTTGGGGTACCAAAAAAAGTTCCTGCCTCTTTAAAAATACCCTAAAATTGTGAAATCAAGTTAAATTAAGCTTCTAAGGCCACTGGAGAGAACTCCTTACACCTACAAGTCCCTAACTTCCTTTATACACCCTTGGCATATCTGAAGCTTAAGAAAACATTGTTCTTCTTATTATTTAATACAAAAATAGATTAATAAACCAATTGGAGTTCCTGTTTATCAAAAATTTTCATAGTGCAAGGAATCCCCTCCTTTTCGGTGCAAAGGTAGACCAGGTCAGAAAAAAATTAATTACAACTTAATTAACAAATATAATTGGCATTAAAAGCAACAAAGTGAAAGCTAGGCTTTTTATCTTTCGCATTTAAATGCACTTTCTTCCAGAAATGTCATACTTTCCTAACCAGAGACACATTTTTAAGCACTAAAAGTTTCGCTGAAAAATTGGCTCATTGTCCTTTCCTTCTGGAACCTCCTGAATGATTGTTATATACATTTAAAGAATGAAATGCAGTAGTCAGTGTTCCTTCACTTTTCACACAAATTTTGCACTGGTGCAAATTTACCTCCACGAGTGCAAAGTAACCCATTTTTAAGGTAACTCAACACCCCTCATTATTGTACCCCTGTAGGGTCTTAGCTCAGCGATACTAAGCTATGAAGGACTCACCAGACGACACAGCCATATTAAGATATTAATATTTTAATGAAAATTCTTGATTAATTGAATTTTACAATTTATACAAATTAATATCAATTCAAACAACCTGCTTACTCAGGACGATATAGTATAAGACAAGTCAAAAATCAATCTGGATACAGTTCGCAGATTCTCACGAGTTCACTGAGGTAATGCAAAGTTCTAAGTTCTACTCTAGGCGAGTATGAGTCGAAGTCGAATAATGATCTGAGGATGAATCCGCTCAGATTTCTAACAATAACCTCTCACGGGTTATATCAGCATAACAAGAGTTAATTCGTAGCGACGTAAGGCACGTCCAATTTCAGAGTTCCTAAGAACTTCCCACTCGAGATGAAGGATAAACAGCCAAGGTTGGCTTAGGGTTAATCGGGCAAGGCCTCGGTACAGCGCTCTCTCGGCCTGAGAGCTGACTTTCCCAATCGTGCCGTCACGAGAATTACTCTCCGGTTCTCCAAAGCGAACCTATCTTTGATCTCTCTCGATCATCCTCTCCATTCCTCTCTGGTTCCAGCTTAAAAACCTCCTCCTGGGACCTGCCCTTTGTATTGGGGGGTCACAAGTTCAGCTCTTCATTTGCAGGAGATGGGGGACCCTTTCTCCCAATGACAAACTCTGCTAACTCCTCAATCCACGTGGTTCTAGGCGCACCAATGCATTTCCTTGACTCCGTGTGTGTCCACCTAGGTCAAATGGCGGTAATTCTCTAAACGAAGACCCTCCGGGATGACGCAATCTGGGAAGGCTTTGTCGGCCCTTTTCTCCGGCCGCTCTCTGCTAGCGACCTGGGAGGCCCGGTCACTTTTTCCGTGGGAAAATTTGCGGGTGCCTTTCAGGACCTCACACCCCGATAAGTAAGAAGCGAAAACCCTCTTACTTATCCGGCGGCTTCTCATACACGTAGTCGTCCCCCCGGATGAGCGGATGCATCGTACGTCAGAGGTAAATCATCTTAACAATTTTAACATTTTACAGGAGAGCCAAAAGTAGGGGTGGGCGATGACCAGACTTTATCATCGCTGTATATCGTCTAAGATAAATCGATATTTCTCGATACATCGATATTTATTATTTATATTTTGAGATATCAAATTGTAAATCGCCTCGCTTCACAGAATGCTTAATTAGAATTCATCAAAATAAAGGAATTAGTTTCAATGAATATGAGAAGAATCTATGTAGAAAAAAGAAACAAAATAAAAGCAAGAAAAAAAAATATTACAACTGCATTAGGCAAACAAATTTCTTTTCCGAAATGATATAGTTCAAGGTTTGGCAATCTATCGCCCTAAATCAAGATTTGGCGTTGAAATTCCGAAAAAATCAAAGCATATCGTGGCTCAAGTCGAGATTTGGCGTTCAAGTGGCGAGGATATCGCTAGGAAAGTGATGGCGATGATATCGTGACGGCTTTCAAAGCACACGAACAGTTTGTAGTGATTGGCAATCAATCATCCTAGCTGATTACTTGTAAATGGGTCCAGATGGTCGATTGCTTTTTGTGTGCTGAAGAACGGATAGCGCACGCAGGGGGCTTCCCTGTAAGGCCCCTTTCACATTATGCGGTTTAACCGTTACGGCGCAAAGTTGCTTATTTTCTTTGCCGTGTCATGTTTGCTGTCACACTTGACGATTTGCGTTGTCAGTATTTGACATTTGGTATTGCGGTTTCTAATTTCATAGCTGTTTCAGTATGGATCGGAAGCAAATAGCAGCAATATGGTCTGGCACCCATCAATCAAAAGAAACGAGACTATAATCGCCTCACTTTTGGAAGAACAACGTGCAGATGAATGTCGGAATGTCTGTAGCATCGTTTGATGAATTCCACAACCGAATAAAAAATTATACTCTGCGGCAAAATACTAACATTTAGAACTGCATTCAACCGACAAAAATGGTAGCTGTGACTCTGAAGTCACTGTGTTGCCTGTTAAATCATAGGTAGGGGTGAAACGTCCTCAGTCTGCTATGAGACGAAAGTTTGGAGAGGGGGTGCCAGCTCAGGTGGCGTCCTAGTCATGTGACCGCGATTCAAAATGACGAGGTTCGTCCTAAAATAGCCCTCGTGTTGCTTCAAAAAGGGGCTTTAATATAACTAAACAAAATCACAAGTAACTGACACTTATTTTAAAATATTAATCGTTTGTGTTTAAAACGTAAAGTGTTATAGGACCTTTTAACAACGAAAAAGCAATAGCGAAAGTGCGACTGTTCATTACTTAGCAAAAACTTATAGATTTTGTTTTTACCATAATGACATAAAATAAGTTCCTCCCTAGATATGGATTTTAAAGTCAGTGTAATAAATTTAAGCATTGCAAATGTATATATTAATAATATATTACGTAAATCGATTATACATAAGTTGTGGAACATGGATTTCATTTGCGCGCAGGATTTAAAAAAACTAAGCAACCCATTGCAAACAAATGTTATGAAAATTCCCTTCGAAATATCACAGCTTTAAAATCATTTAACATGGTAAATAATCAGATATGCTTTAATCACTTTTTATCACGTTAAAATAGTATACCTTTTCATTGAAAATTATATGTAAGATACCACGCATTGAAAAAAACTATAACGCAATGCTTTGATTTTGCATGTTTTTTCATTGTGTTTGTATAAACATAGCAGGGAAATTTCTGTGTGTTTGATGAACAATATTTTAAAAATCCTGTGTGTAAGTATTTAAAGTATAAATCACTCACCAAACATCTCTATATTGAGATGGGTTTTGACTATATCTTCTCAATTATTTAAAGTACGCTCATGTGCAATATCATGATATATTCATGATTTAAATTTTCAAATAAAATCATAAAAAAAAAAATCGGAAACTTTAATGGAATCTCCATAAAGAGTTCAAAATACTGAAGAATTCTATAAGACTGTTGGACTTACTTATGAAAGGTAAAAAGTTTCCTGAAATTGCGACTTCAGAAATAAAACATATGTTGTTATCTTAGAATTCAGTCATGATTATTAGACACTGCTATCCAGATTTTTATTAATTTGCATGAAATAGTATATAATTCGTGTCCATTACCTTATATATGGCCGTCTTATCCAAAGGGCAAATTAGGCAGAAGAACAGCGCGCTATTAATCCAAGGGATCATAAAAACTTTCTATACTAACTTTGAACCAAAAAATTTATTTAATTGTAATTTTAAATATGTTATACAATTTTATATGTTATAATACGGTATAGAACCTTAGTTAATAAAATAACCTAGGAGAATATAATGTTATCAAAACATTATAATGCTCCTGAATTATTTTTTTAGCTAGGTATTTTGTTTGGGCCATAACACCCAGTTTCCTAGTTAGTGTGCTTACGGAGCGCAAACACTGTAAAATCTTAAGACGGTCCTGATCTTACACAATATAAAAACACATAAAATTCGTTAGCATTGGCATATTTCGAAATAAAATAAAATAACTAAATTTTAAATATGAAAAAATAACGAAAACATTAAAAAATTACACAGTCAACACTCAAATTAAATGAAAGTGCGTTCTATAATAACAATGAAATCATTTAAAAGTGACAAAGACAATAGTAAAATTAAATTTTGAAGCATTCTGTAAAAATAACGGAATCATTAATTAACCGCAAAAGCTTCGAGAAGGCAAAAAGAACAAGTGACCTTGTGTGAAGGTGACGGACGGCAGCCGGATAAAATTCACGCAGTGTGAAAGCGTCAGCATATTTTCATACATTACTACTAGGACGAAGTCGTAACGGCGCCGTTCTATCCAGTCGCGCAGACGGCTGGTTTAAACCCCAACAAACGGACTCAAACCGCGATCGGCTAGTGTGAAAGCTCCCGCTCATTTCTTCAGTTTACCACCAAGAGGCGGTCTAATGCATTCTTGCCGTAACGGCTCAACCGTATAATGTGAAAGGGGCCTTAACTGCACTCTTTTCCCTTTTTCTTGGAATCGGAGAGAGGGTAGTTGGAAGGCAGACGTTGGAGAAGACGGGCAGAACTTGGAACTTCGAACGACGCTGAGGTGAGACGATTCGATCGCGCGATATCGATATGCCGATTTTTTTAAAAAATCGAGACCGAAAAATCGATTTCTTTCGATATATCAATTTTTTTTCGATAAATCGGAACAGCCCTAGCCCTTCCAGAGCTCAATTTATTGCAATTAATTTATTTTCGGGCGGTTATATCTTTTGTTCTTTTCGACCTACATCTACGACACTTGATTCGTCCGAAGATTCAATCGGCATAATGCAAATCAGGGCCGTACCAAGGTGATCCTGCGCCCTTGGCGGAACTGGTAAAGCTGCGCCCTTACGTGACACATTTTCCTTAATTTTTCATCCCTTCTATAAAACCCCTACCCGGAAAAAAACTACATTCCTGAAAATATTTTTATACACAAACTTAGCATATTTTATGATTTATTAAAAAGGTTTAATAAAAATTAAGTGTTCTTAAAAAATACGTTAATGAACTATATTCATGAAAAATACTGTACACAACAAAATAAATGTATCATCAAATAAATTACAAATTGCATATATTTTCTAAAAGACAGAAAATAAAACAAAATCTATATCTTATTGCTTATTGCAGCTATTGAACATTGGCTTTTGTGTGATGCATAATAAAGAAGAGAATTTGTTTGCTTCGCACTATGTATAGTACATAAATTACTAATTAGAAATAAAAGAAATTAGAGGTGAAATTAAGAGTTGAATATATATGAGTTGAATTCAAATTTTATTAATATCGAATGACTTTTTCTAGACCAGAGGTTCCCAACCTGTGGTACGCATACCCATGGGGGTACGCGGGGGACAAGTTAGGGGTACTCAAAAGTGATTTTGGTAGTGGCGGAAAACACAAAATATAAGAATATTCTAGAATTTCGTTTCTTCAGGTTCGTTTGAAAATGAAAATCTTACGAGTTCGAAAGCCTATTTACGGAAAAAGAAAAAGGAGAAAGTAGATTAATATATAGTAATTGAGTAATTGTTAGTTTTCGTCCTGACCGGTCGCCACGACTTCATCGGACACTATGGTCCCCGCATAATAGCCCCCATTACGAGCGACACATGCGAGGACCCCCCCCCCCCATTTTACCGGGGTACGACCCGTCATCGGAGATGGGCCCTAAGAGCCACAATACCATTACTGTATCCACCAAGGGAGCGAGAACCTGCTTACTTATCCGGTAGCTTCTCATCCGTGAACTTTGCCATGCTGGGATCATGTGATTAAATATGAGATTATATATAAAAGGAAATTAGCGATAATGTGATTAAATAAGGAAATTAGTGATAATGTGATTAAATAACGAAATTAGTGATAATGTGATTAAATAAGGAAATTAGTTTGTCATTTTAAGATTGAAAAGTCTTGATGCAAATCATATATTTTTTAAAATTTCTTTAAATTAAAGAAAACAATTGTACAGTTATTAAATTGGTATCATTAAAAAGGCATTTTTTGAATTTTAAAATGACGCAAAAAATCATTTTTTTTAGATCATATTTTTGAAAAATACGGCGAAAAGACAGCAAAATCTTGTCTACTTTTTTATTAACTGAAATTTTAATTATCTTTTGAGCTTTGAAAAGTTGATAGTGATTCTACTCTTGTTTTGAAGATCATATGCGCCAAATTTCATCAATATCAAGCAAAAATGTCGATTGTTTAAAAAGACAAATAACATTAATCTTTGTATACTTTATTGGAAAGTAAAATTTTATGGTTAAATCAGTTACAATTATCATGACAAGTAAAATAAAGGAGATCATGAATTTAGTATAGAATAGTTGCATTAGATTAATGCAATAAACTGTAACACGAAATACTATAATGCTAATTTTATATTTTTCTACTAATAAAAGCGCATGTATGCATAGGTGACTGTTGGCGTTCTACAAGACAGACCGTTGAGCCTAGAGTTGCCAAATTTGGTACAAACCTACTATGAAGGGTGGTAAAGTACACCTCAGTGAGTTTTTTAAAACTTTAATTAATTCCCCCCCCCCCCCCCCCCCCCCCCCCCCCCCCGCCCCGCCTCAGCGATAATAACCGGTAATATTATCATTTAAAAATAATTTCTACACCTTCTTATATTTCAGAAAAAATTATTTTTCAAATGATAACAGTCGAGTTGTCGTGTAATTTGTTCTTAAATTTGACAATTTTATTAAAAAAATATTTTTATGTATAATTTACAACAATGCTGGATTGAATGTTAAACCAATTTCACTGATTCCTCAAATCTTTAATTTAATATTTCTCTTAATGTTTAATTTAATATTTCTCTTAATGTTTAATTTAACGTTTCTCTTATGTTAAAAAACGTGATATAAAAACTTATTTTGATTATTACAATATAAAACCTTCTTTTGTTGTATTGAAATGCTGCCATTTTCGTTGCTTTTCCAGTTTTTTAGTCTAATTTTTTGTTAATTCTTTGCTACTTGAAATAAATTTGCTTTTTTAATAGGTTTACTATATTATTTTGATAGATTTGCTTTTTCCCCAGTAGCACAGAAATATCATATAATATTTGCACAATGTTATACAATATTATGGGAACACCGAGGAACACCCAATACCGTAACAAAGTATTGTATCGTATGTATCAGTATTTCCGAGATACTAAATTTGCACAAATAATATAAAAACAATGTTTTTTATAAAAATCTTCATTTTAATTCAGGATATCATTCGATTGTAGGTTTTATTTAAAAAAGCTCCACTGGAACAATTATACTTTAAGATGCTGAATATTATATCATACTATACAATACAATGCATACTATATTTTAATTTCTACATTTATCAGCGTTGTTCAATATTTTAAGGTGAATTTATTCTTATCTTCGACAAATGGCAGCATGATCACACCATAAAACAGCTCTCACATATGGATTATCTGTTCTGTGAAAAAAATTGAGTGTTGTTCTCATCGTAAAAATATGCACGTGATTTATTGTTGCTAATCTCGTATTCGATTTTCAATCAATATTGTAATTATAAATGTTAAAGGCGCCTCGTAATACATTGAAAGAGGAAAAAATAAATTTCAAAATTATTTAAAAACCTTTCAAACATATTATTATAATTACTTTTAAACCTTATTGCCTTATTTTATTAATTTAGCAAACTTAGATATAAGAGCTAAAATTGCTTCCTCTTTGACTTTAAATTTTATTTTGAACTCGAAATTGTAACGATAAAAGATAATTTAATTAACAAGACTATTCAGAAGTAATTGCGATTGTGCATGAAATTTCGTAGAGATCCGAACTCTGTAACTACATTTTATTATCATCATTTACGTTTACTGCTGCAAGTCTCGCTGGTCCAGTGGTAAGGTCCCAGGTTCAAAGCTCGCTGTGAATAGAGGTGTTCAAAAGATAACAAAGTGTTACCCAGAAGTTCAGCACTTTGGAATTAAGTGACTATATTTTTCCATGCTTCTAAAATGTATTTTTAAAATATTCAGTATATTGTTATATTATATAATATTATATATATATATATAATTCAGTATAGTACAATGTTATTTAATATGGTATAATATTATACAGTATTATATGACATTATTCAATATTATGAAAAAAAAACATTGTACAATATTGAAAAAGTCTTACGTTTTACACTGTTTCAATATTGGGAAAAATATTGTACAATATTACTTTTGCGAATTTTATGATATTAGACAATATTATGTGCTACCGGGTTAGCTATGATCTAAAATTGATTTTTTCACTTAGGGCAGTGTAGTGTTGGGATTCTCAAATCGCATTCGCCGGTGGAGGGCGTTCTGCTCCCCCGAGGGTCGGGGATTGTTTTTTGCTAATCAGTAGAGTTGCGAACTCGAAGGTTAAAGGAACGTTTCGTAAGGCGCCGGCGAGTGAGGCCGGGGATCCCAGCGAAAAGTGTAGCTGTAAGATTGACGTGGCTGCTGGCCGCGAAGGGTCGCAATAATTAGTTTCTACGTGCTGTCCTATCCGTTATTTTTGTTTGTCCTGAATTTTATGTAAATAAACTGTTGTTTGTTATCACATCTCTGGTAATCCATTTAAAAGAACCAACAACAACACCTTAAAAAAGGGTTACGATTGTCTCAGGCAGATAATCTTCAATGGAAACCATACCATCTATTGATTTGTAATAATTAGGTAAAACATTCAAGTTATAGTCAGATAAATAAAGTGTAATAAATGTAATTCAAATCTGAATTATGCATGATCAAAATAAAAATTGATTTTCATTGAATTTCATGATATTAAAGAGCCATTCTACCTAAGACTCTTTTAACAATTGAATCATTAAAGTCATTAATTTTATTAGATGCAAAACATATTGCCTTAAAATTTATTTCAAATTAGCTTGCGAAAAATTAAATAAATTGATGTTATTAAAATTGGTTGGCATAAATAATATATAATTAATTAAATGGGCGAATCAGCTGGCAGTAGAAGGCGGCTAGTATTTATCACAACAAAAGCAATTTAAAAATACAGAAATAATTTGAGCTCACCTCCTTATAACTAATTTATCTCCTTAGAAAAGAATGAAAATGTCCAAGTATCCACTCTCTGAAACAAAAACAGAAAAGCAACATTTCCTTCGTATTACTTACCACTAATTAAACACCAAAGGACCACTCGTCCAATAAGAACGAGGCCCCTTTATCCTTCCTACAATATAGTAAACAAGAAAAAATAAGACTTCCCCACCCTGAAACACAAAACTCTAAGAAAAGGCCCTTTTCCCTTGAGCTTTTAATAGTCAAATTACGTGAATTTTTTGCCCTCCCTCCCCTCTTATCAGCGTCTTAGAGGTTTGAAGAAGAATCTTAAGGCAGGCGAGTTCCTTTGTCCATCTATTTTACGACTGTAAAATGAGATGCAAAAAAGAAGAAAAAGCATGTTCTTTTGCCATCTCTAGGCAAGAACCACACCCATGATCAAAAAGGACCCTTTTCGTCTTGCTGGAGGCACCCTTTTTTCCTGCCGCAGCAAGAAAATCAAAGTTCCAAGAAAAGGCGCAGGCCCTTTCTCTCTCTAAGGGGGTCACAAACAGACAAGCTGGCAACTTGACCACTGGATAAAACAACTAACAACTGCCTTAATATTTAGTGAGCAACTGAAGAATTATTCTCAAATTCTTTTTTATTTCCATGGGCAGATCGTAACAATCTAACTCCTAAACTAAGTTTTTTAAATGGTCATTTTTGCGCCCCCGTTCTGCCTGCGCCATTGGCGGGGGCCAATCTCGCCACTCCCTCGGTACGGCCCTGATGCAAATATGATAAAATCATCAAAATTGGGCTTAAGATAGCTTACCTCTGAGGCGCAAGGCTCAGAGGACAAGCAAAAGTGAAAAGTTTAACTTATTCTGTTAAATACAAATATAGTTTGTAGTATCAGTTTCCATAAGATCAGTTACCGTGAAATGTTTTGTTGCAATCAAAGCAGTTTAATACTATTTTCGGGAACAGACTGAAATTGACCACGATCTTGGCCAGCGAAAATATATCTTTATTTATGAAATAAAAAAAAAAGAATTCATTTACAAAATCGGCTTATATATAGCTTTTATGGCATAGATAGCAACATCAGCATGCAATTCTTAGCATCATCAACTGCATCTTCTACTACAGACAATCTTCTCTCCGCAGAAGGCAGTATCCCTTAAAAACCCTCCTTTTCTCCGTCGGTTTCATTAGAGCTCTGGTGCTGGCATTCCCATTCAATGAATGACAATGGCTTCCCGCCATCCCGGGAAGTGTGACACTTCTGCCACCCGCCCTCTTGTTATTTCATTTCCAATATCTCTCTGGAAGATAAGAAGAATTCTTCGCCATTTTTTTTTGTTCTTCCTCCTTTCTGTGTCCGCGGAAGGGAGCAAAGGGAGGCAATAACGTCGCCACGGGGAAGCGCAATTTATTATCCAATATGTTTTCGCAAATTGTTCCACTTTCTGGCAGCGGAGTGGAGGAGCGTCCTTTTAAGGCAGGAAGATGCGATGGAGGTATTTGGAGACCGTTGTTAAAAAAGTTTTTCTTCCCGGAATTGGGCGAAGAAAACTTTTGGAACGGAGCAAAAGCAAAGTTTTGTTTTTGGAGTAAGTTTTGTGAGGAATCTCTTGAAGACTTAGTGTTTCGAACGTTGATGGTTTGGTCAGTTTCAAGAGATTATATTGTTAAGTGGGAGTTAGTGCAGGTGGAACGTTAAATCTCTTTAAAATGGTAATTTCACCTAGCATTAACTATTTTGAGCCTTGCGATGTTTTTCTCTTTATCAGAAATTGGGAGGTTTAATCTTGAAGTGAAGACCAAACTGAACTGAGGAGGAACAAGATCAAGTAGGAATTGAGTATTAAATGGTAAAGATACAGAATAAACTTAGGTTCCAGCATTTTCTTCTTCTCTAGAATTTGAGAAAATAAAAGGAAAGAAAAGAAAGGGAAAACACCCACATGTTTAAACTGCACTGATTTTTCTGAGGTCGCGTTGGCCTAGTCTTGGCTTTGGGATAGGAGAATTCCAGGTTCTAAATCCGGTGACACCAAATATCCGCCGGGCATGTGGGGATGGTGTCTCTGACGTCGAGGGTTAAACACCCTCTCTCCGGTGTGGCATCGAAGTTTAGAGAGTGGGGGTGCTGGCTCAGATGCCATCCTGGTCATCTTCGAATCTTACCTCAGTTCAAAGTTACGAGGTCTAGTTGTGGTTGTCCCGAAGTAGCCCTCGTGTTCCTTCAAAACGGGAAGTCAATATAACTGAACATCAATAAATTATTTTATTTCTTTTAGTTGTTTCTGTCAAGCGTAAAAAATGACGTTGAAATGAATAAAAATTGCTTCATATTCATAGCAGTTACAATGCAAATGTTCTGAATCATATAATTTTTACATTTTGTTTTAATATTATTATGTCATTTTATATTTTTGATTTTCTATGCCTGCTGTTGATGGTTACAGCGTCGCAGTCACTACAGTCCTGCATTCTATTACTTCTACTAACTTTTGCAAGATTCGCTTGTTAACGCATGCCTAAGTGTTTGTAGGTGGTTTCGCAGTATTTAAAAATAAAGCAAACGTAACTTCTCTAACTGGAAGCAAATTATGTAATTGTAACTGCGTATAGTATTATATTCAGTAAAAATGAAGTTCTTCCTTTCGTCACATTTCTACAATAAATAACGCAAATTTCCAGAGAGCGACATTTCTGCGCCGCAACGTTTCCACCAAACATTAATAGTAATACTGGCGTAGTGAGGACAAATAGCACCCGGAGCATAACATGGTACTTTCTCTTCCGGTCATGCTCGGTGACATCGCTCTCTTATCGAACTTGGTTTTAAAAAGTGACAAAAACGAAGTCTCTACAGTGGCGAATCTAGGATTTTGTATCGCCGTGACGAATGTCAAACCTCATGGCTTATGTAAACCAAAACACTTTAACTTTACAGACTTTACTCACCTGACAATAAGAATCATAAAAAAACAATACAATACTTTCGATAATTTAGGAAAAAATACAATGAAATAACTAGCCAAAAAAATGAAGTGGAATGACTAGAAAAGTAGGAAAGTTTTCGAACCTGACAAGCCAGAAAGCAATATTGCCACTTCTTCATTATTCTTTTTAAAAAGAGAAATTAAGAACAAACAATTGTATTGATTTTAAATAAAATCAAGAATTCTGACTTAGCACTGGGGAGGGGGGGGGGGGGGCAGCTCGATAGCCCCCCTGGATTCGCCACTGGCGCCCAAGTGATCTGTCCTCCCCCTTGTCCCTTCCTCCATCATTACGCCACTGATATTATGACTTTATAGAATAAGATTACTGCAGCATGGTGAACATTAACATAATTCCTATACATAAATGATATTCCCGCCCTGCCTAGACATCCGGGACCTGAATAACCGGGTAATAAGATGGTGGGTAGATGCAAAATGGCCAAATAGCAATGATGCAAATGGCTGTATAAAAAGTTGGACTTTGTAATTTCTTCAGCAACACATTTTTTGATTCGAATAATTTAAAATATAATCCTTTACATCATTTAGAAGAAATATAGAATATTTAGAAGAATCCTTAGTATAATCCTCTTTATCATTTAGAAGAATACAGAAATGTCGTTCTCTGAAACATGCCTATTTCTAACGGTTTAGAAATTAGATGTTGGGCTACGATTAGAGGGCGCATTCTGTATAAACACTTGGTGCAGCAAATGTATCTCATAAACCTCACCAATGTCTTGGGAACGCAAGTGCAATATTAACCCCTTGCCTTACGTTTTTATTGAACCTCCTAATTAGATGCCCCCGTCCATTTGATATATTTTTTATTATTTCAATCTATTTAAGGAGACTTGGCATCCCCAAATTTTTTTCTACGATTTTGATCAAACTTATTTAATTTTATAGCAGATACATGTAAACTGTGCAGAATCTGAAATTTCTAAAAACATTTTCATTTTCAAAAATTACAAATTAAAAAATTTAATTTAAAAAAAAAATTAAGTCTTTTTAAAAATGTTTCTTCTCATACAATTTTTAATATTTTTTCCCAAAATTTTTTTCAAAGGGACCTCTTAATGTACTTAACAAAAATAGGGATCGGATTTTTGATATGTACATTAGTTTCTGAGAAAAAAGTTTGTTCAAAATTTTGTGAAAGTTTTTGGAAAATATCAGAATTTTTCACTTTATACATTTTTTAAGAACTTTCTAATCAAAATTTTTACATCCAACCCTAATTCTATTAAGCATGCATTTGTGAGTGAACAGAAAAAATGTCAAGTAATTAGAATAAAAAGATATTGTCTTTTAGAATTTTGTAGCAGGCACAATTTTGATCTGCTCAAAGTCCTAAGGTATCAATTTTATTAATATATATTATTACCATAATTATTAATGAGCATCATCATATATAGGGATAATTAGGAAAATTTCAAAAAAATTTAA
The DNA here is from genome assembly GCA_013235015.1 of Araneus ventricosus. Classification (NCBI taxonomy): domain Eukaryota; kingdom Metazoa; phylum Arthropoda; class Arachnida; order Araneae; family Araneidae; genus Araneus; species Araneus ventricosus. Next base: position 6,127 of record BGPR01022147.1, on the reverse strand, counting down.
AAAAATTACTTTTTCAAATTTTTTAAAGTCAAAATATTTAATAAATGATATGCAGTATTATTTACCAAATATCTATTATAGCAGAGCAAAAATTTAAAACCATTTTATTGAAATTTTATTGACAGCGAGAAATTCAAACAAAAAGAGAAGCGAAAGCAGTAATGATGAAGACGATTCAAATGTGCTTAGTAAATAATAAAAAGCGAAAACAGTAAACAAACAAAGAATAAACCATTACTGTTTGAAACAACTATTTTGCTTTGCTTTTAAGGAAAAGATTAGGTGGCTTTGCAACTTACACATGAAATATGCATGATTAAAAAGTGCGCGTTGCACGTGATAACGTGTTAGACAAAATAACTTCATAATCTCACTAAATATTTGTCTGATTGTTTTGAAACTTTCAGATTATTAAGTCAGAGGTCATTTTGCACTCAAAATTGGAAAATCGATATTTTCATGAATTTTCCGAAATTCTTAGGGTGCCAAGTCCTCTGAAGATGGTAAAGGATACTTGAGACATTTAAGAGTGACCAGGTGATTTTTGGATTTAAAATTAACTGTTACGTTGACTTAATTATGGATTTAAATAGCTTACGGGCACAAAAGAGCCGAACGTATGACATGTGACTCCGACCAAGGAAGGGGTAAAAATAAATCAACTGTTTCAGACTTTGCCTAGTCATTTTATAGATTGCCTAAATTTCAGACATGGACTAGGTATTCTGTGGAATGCCTAGATTTCATATATTGCCGAATCATTCTATGGAATATTTGAATTTCATACATTATAGGTAATATACATACTGTTACTTGTATTTTATGGAAATAATTATTAATCAGGCTATGGTAAGTTTTTAAACATAAAAAATTGGAAATTCGAACCTCTAGCCCGGAACATCGTAGCATGATAATGTTTCAGACTTGCAAATCCTTTAATTTAGAGAAAAAATGCCGGACTAGAAATATTATCGCATGGTAAAAAGGGAGACTCTCGCGTGAAGCGATTGCATTATGAGCTGAGCTCTGCTGCACGATAGCCGTTTTAATAGAATCCAAAAAGCTTTCAAAAATTATCCAAGTAAATACATAAGCATACAAATAGAGCTTTCTGAAAACTTCGAGAGAAACGAACACAAATAAATAACACAAAATTATTTAGTAAGCAAACATTGAATAAAAATAATAAAGCATGCGACGAGATCCAAATAGCGCGAATTAAATATATTCAATAATCCAGCTTGTTAAATATGAGCAGCCGCTGCATTCTGTGCATCACGACGAGGATGAATAAAAAAAAAGTTTACCAGGGTAATAAAAATTATGTTGTGTGAAATATTCATGTGGTTCGCCATTTTACTTTATAAAGTCGACTGGTGAGAAATTGAATACTTACATGATTCATTAAAAATTCCATGCAATTTAAAAAAGAAGATTGTCAACTTTGGAGCTTGTTTACTACGGCTACGGATTATGAAGAAGCCAACCAATGACAGCGGATAATGTTGGACCAAGCTGAATGCGAAAAAGTGGGTGGCAAAAGAGGAAAACTGGGGTTTGGCGATTTTTTTGAGGAGGACGAAAAAGTGAATGAAAGAAGAAAAGAAAGAAGAAGTTGGTAGCCGGCGAAGAAGGATGAACGTTGTTTGTGGATGAGATAAAATTCAAATCAAAACGACGCAACTCGGTCGGATGTTGAGGATAAAGAGCCCCCCGACTGCACTCCTATGTCCCAGATAAGTCACTTCTTTTATTAATTTTTGGCAATCAATAACATTAAAATATGGAAGCAGACCCCGATAGATATTTGAGTTCAAAATATAAAAGCTCGCCAGCAAGGCTAATATTACCTTACTAGGAAAATCACCCGTCATGGTTTGACGGGTGAAAATTGCCTCTTCATTCCAGAGATTTACCTTCAAATTTGACGTGTTTAAATACCGATAGAAATGTTTAACATTAATTGAAAACAAATAAAATAAGCATATGTTTTATGACAGGAAATATTTTTTGTTATTTGCATATTATTTAAATATTTCTTTATTCAAAAAACCTCTTGGTAAACAACATTCCGTGTGAAGTATTTTTCGTTGTTTAATAATTTTTCTTGTACTTCAGATGTCTTTGTGTAAATTTTAACGTGATTAGGGTTCCTAGACCTTGAAAGTGCAACATAGAACTGTCCATGTGAAAAGACAGGCTCATCGAGGTAAATTCCAACATGAACGAAAGTTTGCTCCTGCGATTTGTTGATAGTCATCGTGTAAGCCGGAATTAACGGGAACTGGCGGCTATTGAGAACGAATGGTAGATTCACGTCACTGGTGGCTAATTTAATTCTTGGCAAGAAAACAACATCGCTACGATTGCATTCAGATACAATTTGGCGACCAAACTATATCATGCGTATGATATACCACCAGTGATGTAAAATACCCAGGTATTTATTTTTAAGGGTAAATACCCTAGGTATATACCCGGGTAAATACCCAAAATGGGTATTTACCTGGGTATTTATTTTTGAATTACCCCTATTCATGTAAAACACAGACACTTCTATGAAATATGATGTCTCTATATATTATAAATATATAGAGAATATATATTGAGCCTAAGATAAGATTAAAAAAAAAGAAAGCTCGTAATATATGAACCTTTTAAATTCTATAAAAACTAAAAAATGAATAAGAAAAAACAAAAATGCAATACTATATCATGGATCTTACATAAAATAAGTGCCTTAAATATCAATCGTTTTTAAAACTCAACTAAATTTAAAAAAAGAAAATGTTGAGTTTGGTTTTAAAATGATAAAGAGCTGATAATAGAAACTAAAATGAAAGATACAATGGTTTATAATTCTTTATGGATTAATTAGACAGAGTACCAGACATTGCTGATAAGTTAGCAGATGTTTCAGTTTTTAAAAGTTAATTATTCTGAAAGTAATATTCACTTATATCACTTTCAACAAAGTAAGTTATTTTTGCAACAAGATTTCAGGAACAAGAAATGTGAATTGTTTGTTGCTGAATCTGTTGTATTATTTGACGGTATAGTAGACATACACACTCACACTCAGTTTCCTGGTTAGACGGAATTCATCTGGATCATGAACATCAATACTTAAATGATCTGAAACTCTAAATTTGATGCAAGTGTCATGGTTGGAATCTGAATAACAGAAAATTCATTAGCTATTTTATCCCTTTCAGAACCTTTTTAATCCACCAAGACTTTTGAAGCATTTTTTTTGTTTCTCCATTTTGCTTACATTGGCAAGTTTGTACTCAACATTACAGCACTTACATTGGATACTTTTATCATCCTTAACATTAAAAGCTCCAAGAAGGTAACTTTCCCCCTTTTTTTTTTACTTTTTAACGTAAAATTTACAGTAATATTAATATATGCGAAGTAAATGACTAACTATTCAGTAAATCAAAACAAGAATGTTTGATTTCCTGCATGGAAATGTGAGTAAATTATGGATCACAACATTCACGGGTACTATCTGTCTCTACTAATAATAAAGGAGAATGTGTGTGTTTTGGCACTCTACAGGACAGACCGCTAGGCCTAGAGCAACGAAATTTGGCACAAACATACTTTGGAGAGTGGGAATGTGCACCTCATAACCGTTTTTTTAAATTTTAATTAATTAAAAATTAAACGAAATTTTGGAGTTTTTCCTTAATAACTTCCGAAAATAGTACAACACAAAAATTAATTTTACACCATCTGAAAATTTAAAAACTTGTCTTTTCAATGATAACAATTAGGTTTTCATTTGATTTTTTCTCTAATTTTAATAAATTTTTTAAAATATTTTTGTCATTCATTGTTACAATGAAATTCAAACCGCTTTCATTGTTTAAACAAATATTTAATTCCGTGTTTCTCTTCCATTGTTGAAGGCCGATATAATATTCTATTGGAGTTTCTTTTCTTTTTTTATTTGATAAGTATATAAAGAATCAAGATAGTAAGTATATCAAGAAATAATCCAGTAAACTGAACGATTATGGTTGCTACGTTTAAATTCATTTTATTAGTATGTTTTAAGCCAATTAATTAACGTAAAACGTGCCGCGGTATTTCGACATTGAAATAAATTTGTTAAATTAAAATTCGCGTCGATTACTTACAATTAGATGTAACTTGACACGAACAATTACTTGACTCCATTAGGGACTTTCATATAGACAAGGAACAGAACAAGTGCAAGGCTACGTTAAGAACGCGGGGTAAATCTCTATCGCAATTTGAAGTTTAAAATTATTTTCTTATGGGAACCGTGAATATCAAACTATACACGAGAGAGTCAGTTAAAATTATATTCCCGGCGAACAAGCTGGTCGCCGATGGCGGCTAGTATAACATAAACGGCGTTAAAAATAATTATTCTATTGTAAGTGTCAAAGTTTCAAACCGTAAAAACTAAATGATCCCATTTAAGTTTTAGAATACTTTATTCTGAATCCTGATAGAAATTGTTTTTTGTTTATATAATTTATTCAAAGCTACTTTTTTTAAAATACAAAATACCCAGTTTAGGGGTACATATTTTTTTTTAAATTTCATTTTGAAGCATCATTCACAAATACTTTTTTTTTAAAAAAGTACCCAGTTTTGGGGCATTTATATTTTTTATGTTTCATTTTGAATTAACATTCGGGGATGCATTTTTTTTTTGCAAAATATCCAGTTTGGAGGTATTTTTAAATTTTATATGTTTTATTTTGAATTACCATTCACAAATGCAATTTTTTTTTAAATTGGAAAATTTTTCGGAAAATTTTCAGTGTAAGGGTATTTATAAATTTAATGCTTCATTTTGAATCACACCATTCTCAAATACTTTTCTTGCAAAATATCCAGTTTTGGGTATTTATAAATTTTAAGTTTAATTTTAAATGACCATTCACAAATACTTTTTTTTGCAAATACATTTTTAGGAGGTATTTATATAACTCTGTATGTTTCATTGTGAATCAGCATTCGAATTTTATTTTTTTCGCAAAATACCCAGTTTTTGGATATTTACCCAGGCCTTGGGTAAATACCCGGGTATATACCCAAAAAATATTTACCTACCCACTGGGTATTTACCCACCCCACATCACTGTATACCACTGACGTAGTTTACTACCTTCTATTAAAAAATGGAAATTAATTTGAAATATATGATTAATATAATTTAAAATTTCTCGGGAACTATTGATCATAGCAAGATAAATTTTATATCAATCCATAGCAAATTTTATTTCACTATTTTAGAGCTCTTAAATTTGAAATTAGAACGACAAATACTCTTCTAAATTTAAAATGACTGAAATGTAGGTTCTCTAACAATGAAATAATGCTGTTTAACGTCTCGCAGTATTATGGCGCGAGTTTTATTGTTGGTGACGTCAGAGCGTTACCGGAGAATCTGGGCTATTATATTAGTAATATTGTCATATCGGTATTGTGAATATGTTGTAAATAAATTCTTTGTATTATTCGGAACTTGCTTACTTTCTGAAATCAGCTATACGATCTAAGCTAATAATTTCAGGAGAGTCACGAATTTGGAGGACTAACGTAACAATTCTTTATTAACATTAGACAGAAAATACAGAAGGGAATTAAGAGGCACACTTGCCGATCACTTTTCCACATAATCACCAAATCTATTTAGGCATTTATCTGAACGCAGGACCAACTTGTTTAACCCGGCTTGGTAGAAATCGCGTCACTGTCCATTGAGCGAGTTCTCGCAGCTGTTTTCACATCACTGTCTGAAGAGTGCCTTGGGCCATCGTGAAACCATCCCACGCAAACGCCCTGTCATGTGGAGTGATGGTGTCATCCTCCTGCATGACAATACCGATACTGCTCCCGAAAGTTCAAGTGGGAAGTCTGAGTCTTTAGCCCTTGGCCGTCTTGTGACAGTTCACATCCCACTCATTTGAAGAATCTTGTTCAGATAAGTGTTTGGAACCCAAATTGGGTTCCAAATCTGGGCTGTATGGGGGGGGGGGTGACTCAGACTTCCCATGAACTTTCAGAACAGTATCTGTCATGCAGGAGGATGACACCATCACTCCTTGGGAGCATTTGCGTGGGATAATTTCACGACCAT